>MCJB01050162.1:7416-37656 GCA_002018475.1 Nicotiana obtusifolia
GGGGGGGGGGGGGGGTGCAACAAGTGGAGTCAAGACTTAGGAACCCGAACTAGTCGATAGTTTATTATTTTCACACTTTGTGGCTGATTAAAGAAGACATAGAAATGAACTAAGCTCCGAGAATTGGGGATTTGTGTGCTATAAGTTATGTCCTTCACCCCTCTGCTTGGGTTGAGTCATTTTTAGGCCATAGCAAGCCTAAATGTTGATGGAAAACTTGTTAAACATGAAGTTGGAAGTAAGTATGAGGTGTTGTGCGTGTGGGGACTGTTTTGGATGGTTTTTAAGCTAGGTTTAGGCTGGTTCTTGATGTAGTAGCTTGATGTCTTGTTGTTGATATTAGTCTTGTCCTTTTTGGTATTGGTTTGAATTGAAAGGAAGTAATATAGGTGCCGCCCAATTTTCTGAAAATCGTAGGTATATTGTCGGTGTTGTTTGGTTATTTTTGTAACTTGTGGGAAGTTATATAAACAAGGGAGGTGCTGCCCGTTTTATAATTGAGTAAAGTGTGTCGTTCAAACGCGATAAGTTATGGCATTCATATTGTGACGATAGTATTGTTCCTTGCTTGTAGACAAAGGAATTGTACGTTAAGTTCGCTTGAGGATTGGACAAGATAATATGAGGTATGTTAAGGCCAATCCTTCCTTCTTTTGGCATGATCCAAGTAAGGAAACGTAAACATAATGTTATTCCAGAAATGGTTCTACCTTTAGTAGTTTATGACGTCTACGTTATTCATACCTGTAAGATGTAATTCAAAGCATGTCAAGTATGTTCCAAATTCTCTATTGAGGCGTACGATAATGATTTCAATGTTCATAATGTAATGTTATATGCATCTTTATTTACCACCAAGCTACGGCTGGTTGGGCAGTTATGCATTTTTATTTACCATCGAGCTACAGCCGGTCGGGAAGTCATGCATTTACCACCGAGCTACTTAAGGCCCAATAAAAGTTCTCCAAGGATTTGAGTTTTATGTTGACCAGTTAAGCTAATGTGCCACGGTACAGATTTTTGGACTCTCCAATGCATCGTGGAGTTGGTAGAAAAATATGCAGAAAATGGTGATTCTGTGGTCCATTATGCTATCGAAGATTTGTTTCGTTGACCGTGGAATAGGAATGAGTTAGAAGAAAATCAATTTTTAAGGACATTTTGTGGTCCATTATGCTACCGCAAAATCCATGGCGGATCTGTTTTGTTGATCGCAGATTTGACCAGACCCAACTTAGATTTTGAAGAACATTTTGTGGCCATTCCACCTACCGTGGATCTGTTCCACTATCAAGGAATGCATTGTAGATTTGACATTGGGAGGTTATTTTTAGAAATTTACTAATCCAACTCTATTTTGATATAAGGCCTTATGGGGTAATTTAAAAGGTATAACCTGATGTTTTAGAGAGAAGAGAGCAAATTAGAGAGAGAGGGAGAACCTCTATCAATTCTACTCTTGAATTGTTCCTCAAATCTGGGGATTCAAGGGGAAACTCACAAATTCTTAAACCAACTGGGTAAGTTCTCGCCCCTAAGATTTCATGCAAAGTTTGTTATGGGTTCAAGTTAAGATGTTATTGTTTTGGGGCTTATGGGATTTTGATTGGAAGCCATAAGCCATGAATTTCGAATTTGGGGTGTATGTGAAGAATGGAAGGTGCGATTCTTGAGTTGGGAGTGAAAGGTAGCGCATGCATGTGCCAATGAAGGTTGTTAGCTGTTGTAGGACTATTGTAGCTTGATTATTTGCTTTGAAATGGGTTATGGGGTGAAGGAATTCCATTCTCAAACCTTGTAGTTTGATTCACATACTAGGTATTAGGTGAAATGCTTAAAGGACCTATATAATGAGATTTGCTTCTAATAATGGTTAAATTGAACTACGTAAATTAGATTGGATTGCTAAAATTAGCAGAACACTGCAGTGATTCTAATAAAAGCTTAATCGAGGTATGTTGGCTAAACTCCATTCGTAGAATTGGATTCCATGGATTCCTCGTGAACCCCCAAGCATGGTTTGTTCAATTTCCTAATTTTAGTATGTTAAATTGCCTCAAAAGCATGATTTATATAATGTCTACATTTTCAATACATTTATCAATTGTCATCTCTATACTCAACACTGGAAAATAATGCAAGTATGATTGACTTCTCAAATGCTTACGAGTTCAATTCATTCTTCAAGTACAATCCCTGTGCTCCCTTTTTAGATAAATTCCGAGTGTCTTAAGCTCTTGTTAATCGTTTTCTTGTAGTAATGATTCCTAATGTTTTAAACACCTTTTTGGTTTTATGATGACCCATGGCAATGTTGTAGGGACTGAAGTTACAAATAAGCATGACATTGAAATTAAGGCATTCCAATAGTTTCAATCATATTATATATGCTTCTAAAATAATAAATGCAAACAATTTTGGTGATAAGTCACCAAGAATCATGAACCCAGTTAATGACCTTAAGATGACTAACGAGTACATAATGAGATTAAAGAGAGATATCCTATGCTAAATGATGATGAACATTAAAGAAAATTAATTGGGTCCAAGCACCATTGTAATCTACTCATTGATTCTCCATACATGTGCTTATGTAATAAGTTGTGTTTCCGCATGATGAGCATGAACATGAAGTATTCCAATGATCAAGGAACTTACGACCCTAAACGTAATGTAACTCATGTCGCTTTGACATTACATATGGTCATGTGCATAATAATGTGTTATGAGCCCTATTGATGATCTGTGAAACGCATAGATGCCCCATAAAGGTTGCCTATGATGGACTAGTGGGGCGTATAGTCAGCACAAGAATTAGGTGAGCCCTATGGTCTGTGAAATGTATAGGTGCCCAGTAAAGTTGGTTATGGACGAACTGGTGGGGCGCACAGTTAGCACAAGAATTAGGTGAGCCCTATAGATGGTCTGTGAAATGCATAAGTACCCAGAAAGGTTTGCTATGGACGGACTGGTGGGGTGCATAGTAAGCACAAGAATTAGGTGAGCCTTATATATGGTCTTTGAAACGCATAGGTGCATAGAATAGATGATCCATATGGACGGTATGTGAAACGCATAGGTGCATTGTATTAATGAGCCCTATGGACGGTGTGTGGGAAGTATATGTGCCTAGAAAAGGTTAGCTATGGACGGACTGGTGGAGCGCATAGTCAGCATAAGATTTAGGTGAGCTCTATGGACAGTCTGTGAAACGCTTAGGTGCGTAGTAAGAGAGGGCTATTGACTGACTGGTGAGATGCATAGCCAACACGAAAAATAGGTGCCATTTTCATTGTCCTAGGTTGGTGCATAATGTACGTTTATATTATACTGGTTGTAACACTTTACATAGCTCATGTGGCTCACTTGCTTTTAAAAAAAAAGAGAAGTGCATAATGATTTAAGAATAATAAGGCTTGGCATATAATCTGATAGTTTGTTTCATAGCTTCTTAATGTATCTCATTTACCTCTCTTTGAGCTACCTTACTTTTTATACATTGTTTTGTCTGCTTTACATACAAGTACTATTTAACATGTACTAACGCCCTTTTTACCCGAGATGCTGCATCTCTAATGGATGTAGGTCATACTCCAGAAGGCGGCATAGGATCTTGATAGGAGTGGATCTTCCTGCAGCCTTTGTGGTGAGCCCTACCTTATTTAGGGGCTCTCGTATTATATTGATCCTTACACATTATTTTGAGGTATAACCGGAGCCTCGTCACCGGCACTTCCATATCATACTCATGTTGCTTAGAGGCTTCGTGACATACTGTGGGTGGTGTTTTGGTTGGGGAAACAAACTATATATGTTGTTGTATTTGTCGGATGTTCCACTTTTAAAATATGAACTTGTAATGTTTTGGGTAATTGCTAATAAAGATCCTAAAAGTAACATAAATTGGTCTTGTACATTTTATCCTCTCGTATCTATCTCTTATTATTTCTTCCCAAACTATTCATTGGTAAGGTTGATTAGTCGGAACTAAGTAAGCCTGCTTAATTGGGATAACTCGATCAAGCGACGGTCCCGCTCCCCAAGGTCGGGGCGTGAAAAGCTTGGTATTAGAGCCTATGGTTTTTAAGTATCCTCGGATGTCTCGGAGCAGTGTCTAGTAGGGTCATTCTTATCGGTGTGTTGTCGACCACATCTATAATTAGGAGGCTATTTGGACATTTAGTAATGTCACCCTTCTTTGATATTCCATATCGTGCGATAGAGCTTTGATTATAAGGCTGTCCCTTTTTAACTCGTGCTTGTTTTAATTTTCAGTACATGGCGCCTAGGAAGGAGGCGAAGAGTGGCCAAAGCACCAATGCCACCTCAGGAGTAGCAGATAATTAGGTGCCCAATGTTGCGGGTGAGCAACCGAGGGGTGAAGACATTCCCCCAACTACAACATCCCTTGCCTCTACTACTCCTATTGAGAATGCACAGTTTCCTTCTCCAACTGATATTCTATTTCCACCTCCATCCTCAACCTCCAATCCTCTCGTTTTTGATGTGGACCTTAGGTGAGCCATAATAGTGGCTTCCTAGGCCCAGAGATTTAATGCCACATCTACTTCCTCTAGCAAGCAAGGGGATTCAGCTAGTTTTAGGGTGAACAAATTTTTTCAGTTGGATCCTCCGGTGTTCGCAGGTACTAAGCCATAGGAGGACCCACAAAAGTTCATTGATGAGATGCATAAGAATCTCCGTGTGATCCATAAGAATCTGTGTGTGATGCATGCCACTGAGGCGGAAGCAGTAGAATTGGCCTCCTATCACGTGAAACAAGTGGCGTATTCATGGTTTGATCTTTGGGAGGAGTCCCATGAGGAGGGAAGCCCTCTGGAATGAGTTTGCGGATGCTTTTATGGATCATTTTATGCTTGCTGAGACTAGGGTAGCCCGTGCCACAGACTATGAGAACTTGAAGCAAGGTAGCATGAGCGTATAGGACTATCATTCAAAATTTATAGATCTTCAAGTATGTTATTTCCATGTTGCCTACTTTGGAGGCTAGAGTTTGTCGGTTTGGGCAAGGCCTTAGCCCTTTGGTTGTCAACGAGGCCGCTACAACCAACTTGAAATCGTATATGAATCATGGGATGATGGTGGCGTTCACTCAAGCCATAGGGATCGAAAGTTAAAAAGTAAGATGGAGCAAGATAACAACAAAAGGTCCGATCTGCGGGCAATTTTAGTGGCTCCTACAGTGGGGATGGGGTTGGGAAGGCATTGCATAGGAGAGTGTCATCCAGACCATCAGCGTCAGTTGCTTGGTCTTTAGTTGGAGCATGCCATCAGGTCTTGATTAGCAGCGGCGGGGCCGTAACACGCTTAACCAGGGCAACAAGGGACCTAATTCGCAGATCAAGTCGAGGGGGAACTTTCAGCTGCAGTAGAGGCCCCCATGTCCTATGTGTAGGAGGCATCATTTGGGGCTATGCCAATGTGGTACTGATGAATGTTTTAGGTGCGAGTCAAGGATCATCAGCTAAGGCACTGTCCCAATAACCAAAGAACAACAAGTAAGTCCCTCAACCCCTTCCACTTTGTTCTTTGATGTGTTTGAATGGTTATGACCATATAGTTTCATGACCTGTATGTTTGACCATGGGATGGTACTTTTTACACGGGGGCAGGTTAAAGGTGTTAACCCAAGGTTATAACGCGTTTTAAGAAATTAGGAAGGATGTCTAAGGGGTTGTATATATAAGAGAAATGAGTGGATGAAGGTATATACTCTTAGTCACCATATAGGCACATGTACATAAGCTTTCACAAGTAAGAAAACAACTTTTTTTTAGTTATGTTCAAAATATCATTTTCGATATCCAAGCATGGAGAAATGTGATCGGGATGTTTCATGAATGTTACATGAGGCTGAGGGGTGATGCTAAAAATTTGAAGATCAATGTTTTGTATTGTCTCTTCAAAGTAGATGTTTAGGAAGGGCTGGGGAAGTTGTATAGTGCCCATAATGATGTACTTTAGTATGTGAAATCGCCACTGGTTCAAGGAGTGGCTATAGTGATGCCTTTTGAGGAGTATAGGGCCAATGAAGGTCGTGGTTAAAAATCTTATCGTGTGTTGGGTTGTTGTCGCACTGTGTGGTGGCTCGTGTGGCATGAGATGTAGATCCCTCATTGAGTGGTCCAAAATTGGTGCAGCAGAATTGATAGGTCCAGAACTCGCTCACTAAAGCTATGGAGAAAATCAAGATCATCCCAGAATGGTTGTGCTTAAAAGAATGTTAGAGGTGTATCTTCTATGGGTTAATGAATTAAACATTTATTGCTTATGTTGAGATTTTTGGTGATGTAATGCTTGTAATGTTGAGATTGGTGTTATGTTCATGTTATGATGCGTCATTGTGTTATGGATATGTGTTAGGATATGTTTTTGTGGCTCTCCAGTTGGTGGATAGGCCCAATTACAGTGAAGCATTGCCAAAAGTTTTGGATATATGGGGAGTTAGCCACACTTGGAATTCTTGGAGGGTGAATGAAGAGTTAAATCATATTGGGTGTCTATGACAGACTCTAACCCTTATTCGAGGATGAATGATCCTATACTGGGGAGGATGTAAGGACCCGTAAAGTTTTCCAAGGATTTGAGTTTTTATGGTGCCACGGTAAGCTAATATGCCACGTTACGGATTTTTTGACTCTCTAATGCATCGTGGAGTTGGTAGAAAAATTTGCAGAAAATGGTGGTTCTGTGGTCCATTATGCTATCGCGAATCTGTTCTGGTGATCGCGAAATCTCGCGGAATGAGTCAGAAGAAACTCAATTTTTAAGGGACATTTTGTGGTCCATTATGCTACCGTGGAATCCATCACGGATCTGTTTCACTGAGAGTAGATCTGACCAGACTCAACCCAGATTTTGAAGACCATTTTGTGGCCATTCTACTGACCGGAGAATGCATCGCGGATTTGTTATTTTTTGAAATTTCCTAATCCAACTCTATTTTTACATAAGGACGTAGGGGGTTATTTAGAAGGTGTAACCTGATGTTTTAGAGAGAGGAGAGAAATTTTGAGAGAGAGATGGAGAAGCTATAACAATTCTACTCTTCAATTGTTGCTCAAATCTTGGGATTCAGAGGGAAACTCACAAAGTCTTCAACCAACCGGGTAAGTTTTCGCCCCTAAGCTTTCATGCAATGTTTGTTATGGGTTCAAGTTGAGATGTTATTCTTTTGGGGCTTGTGGGATGGTGATTTGAAGCCATAAGACCTTAATTTCAAATTTGGGGTGTATGTGAAGAATGGAAGGTGTGATTCTTGAGTTTGGAGTGAAAGGATAGGCATGCATGTGCCAATGAAAGTTGTTGGGTGTTGTAGGACTATTGTAGATTGATTATTTGTTTTAGAAGGGGTTATGGGGTGGAGGAATTCCATTGTCTAACCTTGTAGTTGAATTAACATATTAGGTATTGGGCGAAATGCTTAATAGACCTATATCATGAGATTACACTAATTTAGATTGAATTGCTAAAGCGGAACGCCGTAGTGATTCTAAGAAAAGCTTAATACAGGTATGTTGGCTAAACTCCTTTCGTAGAATTGGATTCCATGAATCCCTCATAACTCCCAAGCATGGTTTGTTCAAGTTACTATTTTTATTATGTTAAATTGCCTCAAAAGGATGACTTATATAGTGTCTACATACTCAAGTCATGATTCAATTGTCATCTCAATACTCATCACTGGAAAATAATTCAAATACGATTGACTTCTCGAATGCTTATTAGTCCAATTCATGATTCAAGTACAATCCCTATGCTCCCCTTTTTAGAAAAATTTCGAGTGTCATAAGCTCTTGTTACTCGTGTGGTTGTAGTAATGATTCCTAATGTTTTAAACACCTTTAAGGTTTTATGATGACCCATGGCACTGTTATAGGGATTCAAGTTTACAAATAAGCGTGACGTTGAAATTAAGACATTAATGGTTTCAATCATAGTATACATGCTTCTAAAATAATAAATGCAAACGACTTTGATGTTATGTCCCCAAGATCATGAACTTAGCTAATGACCTTAAGATGACAAACGAGTGCATAACGAGATGTAAAGAGTGATGTTCTATGCTAAATGATGATGAGCCTTAAAGAAAAGGAATTGGGTCCATGCGCCATTGTAATCTACTGATTGATTCTCCATACATGTGCTAATGTAATAAGATGTGTTTCCACATGATGAGCATGGACATGAAGTATCCCGATGATCTGTGAACTTACGACCATAAATGTAATTTTAGTCATATTGCCTGATCTTACATATGGTCATGTGCATAATAATGTGTTATGAGCCCTATGGACGGTCTGTGAAACGCATAGGTGCCTAGTAAAGGTTGGCTATGGTCAGATTGGTGGGGCATAGTCAGCACAAGAATTAGGTGAGCCCTATGCACGGTCTGTGAAATGCATAAGTGCCCAATAAAGGTTGGCTATGGATGGACTGGTGGGGCACATAATCATCACTAGTATTAGGTGAGCTCTTTGGACGGTATGTTAGGTGCCCAGTAAAGGTTGGCTGTGGATGGATGGTAAGGCGCATAGTCAGCACAGGATTTAGCTGAGACCTATGTATGGTCTTTGAAACGCATAGGTGCATAGCATAGATGAGCCCTATGGATGGTCTATGAAACGCATAGGTGCATAGTATAGATAGGCCCTATGGACGGTCTGTGAAACACATATGTGCCCACTAAAGGTTGGCTATGGACGGACTGGTGGGCCGCATAGTAAGCACGAGAATTAGGTGAACCTTATGTACGGACTGTGAAACGCATAGGTGCATCGTAAGTGTCACGACCCAAATCGAAGGGCCACGACGGCCAGCCGGTGCCTTACTCAACCAAGTACCTACATAACATATCTTTCTTATCACACCATCATGGCTAAACGGGCCAGAAGGGCCACCATGAGATAATCACAATAAAACATAAGGGTATACTAGACATAGGATGACCAAACTAATATAAAAACTTCTACATGCGACATACGGGCCTATAAAGCCGACATGATTATTTGTACACTCTCAAAACATAAGCCAACAAGGACATACAAGTAACCATATACATAATATCTGTCTACAAGCCTCTAAGAGTACATGAACGTCATAAAGGTCGGGACAGGGCCCTGCCATACCAATCAATACATTTCCAAATCATACTGACCAAATAGGCAACTCTGGAGCAAGTGGAGTGCACCAACACCTTCTGCTGAGCTGATAGCCTACTAGGAGGACTGTCAACCTGTCTACCGGGACCTACGAGCATGAAATGCAGCATCCCCAAGCAAACGGGGACGTTAGTACAAATAAAGAATTGAGTATGTAAGGCATGAAAAGCAATATATAAAAGACATGAAAGAAACATGAAGTAAAGAACTCAACCTGTAAGTCTGAGTAGCTATGTGAATCATGCATCATTTATAATGTCATGCATATGAGTATAAATGTCATATCATGCATATGTATATGCGTACGTAACGTCATCAAGCCTCTGAGGGCGTCCCATCATATCATCTCTGCCTACGTGGGCGAAATCATCAAAGTATACAAGCTGATCAGGTGGTGGTGCATATATAACGCCATAACCTTTCGCCATACCCCACATACGTACAATATACATGTATATAACACCATAACCTTTCCCCATACCCACATATATACAATATACGTGTATATAACGCCATCTGGTCATGGGTCAATTTACATGTATAAATGAATGCAATGCATAAGCAGTAAGTGAATAAGATATCTCGGGATGTCAGAAGATCAATGTGCCTTCGGTTTATCATGAAATAAACTTTATCAACTTATGTATTTTCTAAGACCCATGAATAGACGAATACTAGGACACACGTGGAATCAAGAACATAGGCAACCCTAGTACTTCTAAGAATAGAGTCATTTGTGAAAGTTTCGTGTTTGCTCATTTTGTTTGTATCATATGGATCATGCCAAAAGGAAAAAAGGGATAGACTTAACATACCTTTGCAATCTTCTCTCCAATTATCAAACAAGCTCAATATGATATTCTTACGTCTACAATGAGTAAACTGACTTCGACTTCATCATATAAGCGTTGTAACTCTCATGTTTCAAAACCAATATTCTACAAGAAAACAGACAGCAGCTCCCGTGTTTTTACTACATCACATAAGTTACTAAAAGTCACCAAACAGCCCAAACAACAACAATACAATTCACAATAAGCTCTCTGATTACTTCAACAACCATTTTAAGCGGCAAGCTCGGTTTCTGACTAAACAACTATAGTTTGAACCCCTTCTTCCTTACAGAATTTATCAAAATCATTAAGTGCCACATATTCAATTATACCTGCTAGTTTTTAGCCACAACACAACTTTAAACCATCCCCATAACAGTCAGAAACTCAAAACTTATTTTTATGATTACAAAAACACGTTTCTGACTTGTCTTTTTCTGTCAAATCGAGAAACACAACCAACAGTATATAATTAAGCCTCTTCTAGTATAAAACAGCCATGAATTAAACTTAAAATTATTTTTACAAGCAGCCAATAGTTATGGCACAACAAACAACATACTACTCTTTCGAAACTCGCAAGTTCTAGTCTTTAGGATCGAGCTACAACTCGTAGAAGCTTAGATAAGGGAAAGAGAAGCATAAACTTACCTTGAAATAATTAGAACCCACGAAATCTAGTCCTCTTCATCCAAAATCAATCCCCCCAATGCAGCTAATAGAAGGAGAAAGGGAAATTAGCAAGCTGTCCGGGATTTTCGGTACTAGAATCGCTTCGTATCACCCGAAATCACCTAGGGTTTGTGTGGGATTTTTGGGGGAGGAGTTGCAGGGGTTTTATCCTATGCTTTTATCATGAGATTATGTTGAAAATGTGAGATAATCATCCCATATAAAGAGCCCCTTGGCCTCCCTCAATCTGCCCCTTTTTGGGGATTTATTTTGTCCCTTCGTTTAAGCAAGTAGGTGATGCACCTATTTGTCACCTATCAGTTTGTGCAGTCTCGCGAATATGTATATATCTCTCTACTCCAATATCGTATATATGAATGGTTTAATGAGTTAAAAAGCATAATTGAAGAGTGGTATGTGGATCATCCCTTAACTCCAAGTATATTGGGAGAAAAGTGTAGCTAAATTTGAGTTCATTTTCAGCATATTTATGAATGTAACTTGTGATGACCTTTGCCAACTTTCGTTCCACAACTCGCTTGACTTCAAAACGTAATACAAGACTATAATAATATAACTCATAGCATAACCTCCTTACCATGTTAAGCACCCTAGTATCACCCCAAAGGTACATGCTATAATATTCCCAACTTGTCGACATTCGACGAAACTCATTTTCTTCAATTTGTTTAGATTCTTAGCCTTTAAAACCTTTTGGTACATGTTATCCATGATCTTAATGATTTGTAACATCCAAGGTAATATTATTAACTTACTTTATGTACTTTCAAAGTCGATCTCATTTCTGAGCTTACATCAATTGACTTACGACATACTCTCACGTACGAAAACATGGGGTGTAACGTCATCTCCCCCATTGGAACATTCGTCCTCGAATGTTGACCAATGCGCTTATCTGTCTTATAAAATAGAGCTATTATGAAAACATTAATATTGTTCTTTCCATCTAGGCAACTGTTCTATGATTAAATCCAAAGGCTGGGGCATTCCCCCTCTTTCGGCCTCTTTCTCACACCACAACTTGTGATCGTAATTCTTCCAATCTCGTAACAGTTGCTACCTTCTGTCATGCTGCCTATATGACTCTAACCTTGGATGTACGCCTATGCAATTTTTCTTTCTTTTTTCCTCCATACTATGCCATAACTCTTTCTTCGGTTTATTATTACCGAGGTCTGCTACCCAACTCTAGGTTACTCTCTCGCTGCTTATCGTATATGTATAAATCTAAGTCCTTTAATGCTTCCTCATTACCTTTCATCTTAATAATGACGGCCTAATCTCATCTCATACTTTGGAACCTCTATCCTTCTATTGTCGATTCACCTTAATATTGATCTATAATCTACCACTGATAACTTTAAACCTCTTATGTAGTACCTTGTCACTAGGCTCACGTCTCATTGGGGAACATCTGAAGTGATTTGCCTGATTCACCTAGGGACGATAAAATACTTCAATAACCGTATTTCATAGTATCCCAACATTCATCTTATGGGCGTATTCTATTCCCATGCAATTCATGAAATCCATTTTCTTAAAATCATTACTCAATCAAAGGCTTAAACGTCATCCTCTTATCTATCACATCACACCCTTATTCTACTACTAGGGCAACATTTCATCTCTTTTAATTTCTCCTAGTCTTAGAGTCTTCTAAGTTCATCCAGGTTGTACCGAGCCTTCTACAACTTATGGAAACCATCAGCTATCTTGTTTTGATGGGTTTAATCCCGAGGAATTGCCTATTCTCATTACCTTCTCACTTACCTTTTCTTATCCTTACTCCTATCTACCTAAAACCTTGTTGTTCTACGATACTTTATCTTGCAACCTACACATATCTATTTATACTACTTGCAAGCTTTAACTTGCTAGCACCATAAATTTCTTTTCCTGCCTTCTTAGTTGTCTTTAAATGTAAGCAATTACTTTTCCAGGTCGTTCTACCACTTGTTGCATGAATCCTTGGCTTAGCTTAATGCCCACGAATACTGGAATTCCCTGTAACTCATATGAACTCAAATATCACTTTTGAATTTATTTTTTTCTTCCCATTTATTAGCCATGATAGGTGCCACTTTCTTATGGAGTGTATACAGTATGTAGAGAGACTGTTGTTACAAGACCATTTCTTCTTCAAGTTACTATGCTTTGGTTGAACCCTTCTTCCTTATTTCCTCAGCTTGTCTTTTGTTGTAGTACTTAGGGGAGACCCTCTGACTCTTGTAAAGCTGCGAGCTTATTACATCATATACCTGACGGAATTTTTTATGTTCTTGCTCGCCTATAATTATCCCTAGATACTTACCTCCGCACCCTTGTGCTCGTAGGGTTGCTTCTGAACTGAAATTTTTAACTGTCTTCCTAATGGAACTCTTTTTTATTTTTATGACACTTATACAGTACCTTTAACTACCCAACTTCTATCTGAATATTTCTCAAGAATTACGACGTCATATTTACGAGAATGAATTCCCCATGTTGGGTTCACTACGTTTATCTTGCACGATCTGTTGAATTATCTGTATCCTCTTGTCTAGCCATAACAATATTCCGCATTTTCTCTTTTGGGTTGTTTTCTTTGTCTTAACTTACCTCTCACACTGGCTCCTCACGTATCAAGTGGTCGTTCGCACTTATTTATCAATAACATCCTGGGGGGAACCCTTACTGCCTCTACCCGGCGTCGTGCTTGCATAATGTTCTGGATTCGTAACATATCTGCAGGATCTAAATAACTACAATCTCGTTCCTTTCACCTTTTTACCATATTCTTCCTTTACTATTCCACAGTGACCTGAATCACATAACTGTAACTTATACCATATCACACCATCTTCCCCCTTTAGGGGACTACTAACATTTAATGCTATGAAGATTTACCCATAAATGTTTTACCTCTTCATATTTGGAGTCTTTTCACATCTTCACTAACTCTTACACGCCTTGCGGTAACTCTTATGTACCAAGGACAACTGAATTTCTTATGCATGAGGGTGACACCTAGTGTAACAGGAACACTTTAGTCCCTTAAGCTTAACTTTGCTCTAACGGCTTGCTTTAGGAAAGCGTCTTCCTGATTGAACTTTAACGGTTAATCTTTTGTTGTTCATTCTATTGTTGCCAGACGCTATCTCTAAAATTCTCACGATGCCGACTAATATCAATCTTTCGATCCCTAATTCATGTTCAGTTTATCTTGTTCATTAGCCCATACTGATTTCTATTACTCCGAGGGTCTAACTTAGCCTTGTGGTAATCATGTTTGAGTCACCAACTCATTTATCGAAATGAGGGTATGACTTTATGGCTTATACAATTTTATTATCTCAAGGCTTGTCACCTATTGTCTTTTGCTTCACGTGACTATAGACTCTGTCGTTCTATTGTATTTTGATTTACCATTATCACCCATTTATCACATCTTACTCATAATGCTTCATTTAGTCTCTTCTTATTCTCCTACTAATATTTTTGTCTATCACTTTATTCTGAAAACTTTAATAAAATATTCTTTCGCTTTTACCTCCCCTTGCTCCATCTACTGGCTCTTTGGGTCGCCTAACTTTCTCTCTTGACTATGGACGGGAGCCATACTAAGTTAAATATTTATCCCTTCTAGGATTCCATTGCCTACTCCTGAAATTTCTAAACACTCTAGTATTCACATCTGACCGTTTTAAGGCCCCGTAAAAATTCGCCAAGGAATTTAAGGTTTTGTGGTGCCAAGGAAAGCCTATGTGTTTGAGGATTGTAGAAATATTCACGACGAGCAAGCTCACCGCTGTATGGACCTTTTGGGTTGAAGAATGCATTGAGGAGTTAATGGAAATTTTTTGCATAAGAAGGCAATTTTGCGGTTAGTTTCCCGACCGCAGAATCACTCTGCGGGCTATATACCCGTCGTAGAGTTGAGCAGAAAAATGGTTGAATTTAGAAGGTCGTTTTGTAGTCCATTCTACGATAGCATATCCATTTTGCGATCCGCATTTTCCATCGTAGATTTGGCTAGAAGAATTTTGTTGGATGATTCTGCGACCCAATCTGTGGCCGCATAAGTGATGTGCGGACAACAGAACTATCACTAACCTATCTAGACCAGCCCAGTTCTTGGCATCATTTTTGCGGCCCATTTTGTAGGCCGCATGTCCATTATGCGCTCCATCCTGTGACTGCAGACTTGAGTTTGGAGGGTCCATTTTTCTATTTTTATAACCCGACCCCATTTTGATACATAGCATTTGAGGCTTATTTTGGAATGATTGTCTGATAATTATAGAGAGGTAAGAGTATTTTAGAGAGATAAGGAAGAAATCTAGCTTTCTAATCACCTATTCTTGCACCAAGCTTCAAGAATCAAGGTAGCCAATCACTAGATTATCATCTATCCGGGTAAGTCCCACTCCTAATCTTTCATGCAAGAGGTTATGAGTTCAAGTATATTGTGCGGTTGGAAATAGGCCATGCATGTGACAATAGGTTGAAGTATGTGGGTTAATGAACCATTTTGGTTAGTTTCTTGTTGAAATTGGTTGAGGGAGGAAGGGATTATCATTGAGAAGCTTTGTAGTCTATTTTTTATACTAGGTGTTTGACAAAATTCCTAAGAGAGTTACACCATGGGAGTCCTTCTAATTATTAACCGATTTTCGCTATTTTCCTATAGATTTTTATTGCTAGACGCGTTGGGGCATTATAGTAACTTAAGGAAAGCTCAAGCAAGCTATGTTGGGGCTAAAATTCTCTTTTAGAATAGGATTCCATAATGTCCCCATAAGTTTCAAGTGTTGTTGGACCAAGCTCCTATTTCCCATGTTCTGAGTTATTCCTTTTAAATTTTACTATTCCGAGTAAGCTTATGTTGAAAGATATGTACTAGAAATGTGTACCGAATGCTCCTATTGTATTGTGCTCTCCTTCAGGAATGTATTCAAACGTGACTAATGTGTCGGAATAGTATGATTTCAATCATGTTTTATTGCAAGTTATTATGCCAAGTTGTGGAAGAAAACTCAATATGCTAAGACTTTTATTGTTCATATACATATCAAAGCTCGATTTCAAGTATCCTTATTGTTGATAAACTATGACTAATTTAGGAAGTAGCAGAAATAAGAGTGAGGTATAAAATGTGGCCATAGTTGTTGTAACTAGAGCACTTGAATTGAATTAGTGTTTCAATCGTAAATTACCATGCTCTCCTTTATTAGCAATTCCAATGTGACTCGAGTTCTTACGTACTCACAAACTGAAATTGGGTATTGCCCATTTGGGAAAAAGTATTTCAGAAATAAATGGTGTATTGCTCGTCTATGATTTTACGTGTGCCTCTATTGCTTGTCAATTTGCCCCATTCTTTGGAATTTACCTATTGTGTCCAAAGTTTCCATTATTAATGAGCTTGAAGAAAATGCGGAATACAAAATACGGCCATGAATGAAGAATCATAAGTATGGCTAAGAGAGCCAAGGAAATAATGATGTTGTGAAAGGTTGAAAGTACTAATGAAGATATTTATAGTGTAAAATATAATGAGGTGAATATAAAATATGTTTGTACTTTTGTGTCCCTTGTGTGCAAAACAAAATGGGAGTATCATTAGCAAACCGAGGAAGGGTGGGTTGTAAGGACCACACCCGAAACTACACGTGCCGGTGTAGGAGTAGATTGTGATTATTCCCCTTATTTGGGATGAGATTTAAATATTAATGAGATTGTGATTATTCCCCTTAATTGGGATGAGATTGTTGATAGCCCCGGATTTAATGTCAACTCAAACGGCACATGTGGGAGATGACCTAGCCGGTCGGGTGGTGATTGGACACCATGTTGCGTGCATGGTCGTTCCTACTCTTAGTTACATTTTTTTTTGCATCACATGTCAAACCACATATTTTGTTGGGAGATGGCCTAGCCGATCGGGCGTGGTCGGACTCCGTGCTAAAAACATGGTGGTATATCAGTGCTAATGATCTCCCAACCAAAAAATTATATTAATATCCGTATTTTGAAAATTGTTATGTTTTAAACTTGGCGTTTGGATATCATTGATTGTTGGTTGTTGCTTTGATGGTTTTGTCTTTCTTACATTGGAATTCTATTTTGAAAGAGGACATTTAGCTTTACGTACTAGTACTATTCCACATGTACTAACGTCCCTTTTTGCCGGGGGCGCTGCATCTTCAAATGGATGCTGATGGTTCATCGGTGGGCAACTTTGGTCCTTGTTAGCAGTCACTCTCTATTCAGCAGGTTTTGGTGAGCCCTACTCTGTTCCGGGCCTTGTGTCATTTGACGTTGTATTTAGAGCTTTGAGGCATAGCCGGGGCCTTATCGCCGACACTTCCATTCGTCTCTTTTGTTGTACTTAGAGGCTCCGTAGACAGGTTGTGGTGGTGTTTGACGTTGGGTAATGAACTAGAAGTATTGGTATGTGGCAAACATGTTTTTCATCATATCTATAAACTTGTACCATTTTGGATAAATGAATCTCTTTTGAATAATGGGAAAAGAATGGGTAACACTTGACTCTTCTCATGTCTATCTCTTGTACTGATTCTTATATTGTAAATGGGCAAGGTTGTGGTTGAAGGCATCTAGTACGCTTGCTTAACCGGAGTATCTCGGTTGAGCGCCGGTCACGCTCCCTGAGGTCGGGGCGTGACAACTATACTATTCTAGAGTGCACCATCTGGGTGTCTCGCAAGGAGATCTATTACCACGTTTACACTATCCTTCGAAAATGTTAGCTATTGATAACAATTCATCCACCATTTTGGGTTACTCTAACCCCAGTTGAATCTTGATATCTCATTCTTCTCTTAAACTATCTGTTTGCTCCCATAAGGCATAATGAGATGGATGCGGCCAATTGTGTATATCTCTGGTACTGTTGAAAGTAACTCAGAATGCTTATATTTCTCTCCCTGAATTGTAAATACTGATAATCTTCACTAACTGGGTACCTCGTACCCTTCTTCACCTTGCTTATTTTACTTGTTGAAATTTGTATTTATTGCTTTTTACCATATGGGTGGATAGATATTCATGCCTTAGGGCTACTTATCAAGAAGCTTACACGTCTTAGTACACACATGAAATGTTGACGACCTCTCATTTACTCATCATAAGCATGACGCAAAGTCGAGTACCTCTGACTCAACTCTTCCACAACCACATTCAATCTCTTGGAAACTGTCTTTCTAGATGTAGGTATTGTTTTAGGAATAAAATAGAATTTAGGAGTTTGAATTCATACAACTGAGCTCTCCTACACAATCTAGAGTAAGAAGAAAGATTGACAGTCCTAAATGCCCTGTAGGACTGTCTTGTAGACACGTCTTTTGGACTCTACTAGACACGTCTTATAGACTCCCTATGACAGAACTGCTCTGATACCACATTTGTTACGACCCAAATCGGAGGGCCGCGACAGGCACCCGGTGCCTTACTCAACCAAGTACCAATACAACATATATTTCTTATCACGCCATCATGGCTAAATGGGCCAGAAGGATCGTCATGAGATAATCAAAATAAAACATAAGGGAATACTAGACATAAGACGACCCAACATGATATATAAACTTATACATGTAACAAACGGGCCAATAAGGCTAGCATGGTTATTGGCTGCCATACAAGTATCAATATACATGATATCTGTCTACAAGCCTCTAAGAGTACATACATGTCATAAAGGTGGGGACAGGGCCCCGCCATACCAATCAATACATGTACAAATCTTACTGACCGAATAGGCAACTCCGGAGCAAGTGAAGTGCACTAACACCTTCTGCTGAGCTGATAGCTTACTAGGAGGACTGTCAACCTGTCTATCGGGACCTGCGAGCATGAGACGTAGCATCCCCAAGAGAAAAGGAACCTCAGTACAAATAAAGTACCAAGTATGTAAGGCATGAAAAGCAGTATATAAAAGACATGAAAGAAATATGGATTAAAGAACTCAACCTGTCAGTCTGAATTACTCTGTAAATTATGAAACATTTTTAGTGTCATGCATATGCATATAAATGTCATATCATGCATAGGTACATGCATACATAACGTCATCAAGCCTCTGAGGGCGTCCTATCACATCATCTTGGCCTCTGTGGGCGAAATCATCAACGTATACCGGCTGATTAGGTGGTGGTACCTATACAACTCCATAACCTTTCCCCATACCCCACATACATATAATATACATGTATATAACGCCATCTGGTCATGGGTCAATGTACATATATAAATGAATGCAATGCATAAGAAGTAAGTGAATAAAATCTCTTGGGATGTCATAAGATCAATATGCCTTTGGTTAATATAATGAAATAAACTTTATCAACTTACTTATTTTCTAAGACCCATGAACTGACGATATAATAATAGGACACATAGGGAGTTAAAAACATAGGCACCCCTAGTACTTCTAAGAGTAGAGTGATTTGTGAAAGTTCTGCGTTTGCTCATTTTGTTTGTATCATATGGATCATGCCAAAAGGAAAAAAGGGATAGCCTTAACATACCTTTGCAATCTTCTCTCAAATCGTCAACCAAGCTCAATATGATCTTCTTACATCTACAATGAGTAAAGTGACTTCGTCTTCATCATATAAGCGTTGCAACTCTCATATTTCAAAACCTCTACAAGAAAACAGACAGCACTTCCCCTATTTTTACTACATCCCATAAGCTAAAAGTCACCAAACAGCCCAAACAACAACAATACAATTCACAATAAGCTCTCTGATTACTTCAACAACCATTTTGAGTAGCAAGCTCGGTTTCTGACTAAACAACTATAGTTTGAAACCCCTTCTTCCTTCCAGAATTGATCAATAACATTAAGTGCCACATATTCAATTATACTTGCTAATTTTGTCGCGACCCAACCTAGGGGGCCCGCGACCGGGCACCGAACCCTGCTTGCAGAGTACCGGCGAACCCTGTACATGACTACCCTTATTATTTATAAGGTGTACCATACTTGCCTGGACGGCAATAACAACATTATAACCGTTAACTATGATGACATTAACCTGTCACAACAACGTACCATAACATAAACATGCATTCACCCGCAACATCATCAACTGGGCTATACACAAAACCATACAACGGAATACATGCGATGCCAGCAAGGCGACATAATTACACATAGCCCAACTCTTGTCTATACATACACTGACTTCTTGTCTAATGAGCCTCTATGGAATACATACAAAATACTTACACCTATACAAAAACATACCCAAGTGTAGCAAGTCCGGAAGATGAACCTTGCTATTTTTGCTGTTCTGGTAGCCTACTGTGGTGGAGGGACTTCGCCTGTCAATCTAATTGGACCTGCAGCACGATATGCAGCGTCCACAAACAAAGGACGTCACTACGGAATATGTACTGAGTATGTAAGACAGGAATATAACTGAAAGCAATAACATAAGCAATACAATAGGAGCATACAACTCAAAATACTGGAATTTACCTCCGAGGGCAGCATACCTTTAATATATTCATTATGGAACTCATTTCCATCATTTCAGAGACTTAAAACCTATTTCATTTCTACAAGCCTGTCAGTTTCATACATATTCATTATATCAAATGCATTAGGTATTCATTTCTTTAGTTTACTCCTGCGTCATTGTGGACTTCTTACTTTTAAGCACATCGTTTCAAACACATACATCACGTAGTCCTTCTATTTGTACAGTCATCGTGCATACGTCCTTACAGGACCACAATCAATAATCATGCCTCTGTGGGCTTCATAAGCATTATTACTATTATCGTCATCACGTACAATCACACACACACATGCCTCCATGGGCTCATAATCATATCATAACTGTAATCATAACCTTACCCGGCCATATCAAGCTCGGTCGTATTGGTGTATGCCTCTTAGGGCTCATACCCGGCCATATCAAGCTCGGTCATAGTCGTGTGTACCTCTTTGGGCTCATACCCGGCTATATCAAGCTCGGTCATAATCATATAGGCCTCTTTGGGATCATACCCGACTATATTTAGCTCGGTCATTATATACAACTAAGCACGCACATAGATAATACACACATTCATCACATCATATATGGCCCTTACTCTCGGGCTTATCGCATTCATTACCATTCTTGCTCATACCATTTAGAACATCTTTTATCGTCATTGTTATAGGATTCACAGGCTTCCATCAACGTTATTATTATTATTAGGCCAGGATAATCTCCTTCTAAAGGAAGAAACATACACAACACTGGCTGCTAAGGGTAAAACATTCTTTAACATTCAATTCATAGCAATTCACTTATGACTTGTGTCCTTACATGTTACTCTTATTACACTTCTTTGTCATAGCGTCATAACACTTAGTTCTCATTTCGATTGTGTTCGTAAGGTAGCATAACGTCGAACATATAGCAACATATGGAACTTTCATAAGAGGGAATCAATGTAAGCCTTCTTAGCTTCTAAGAATTAGGTATTCTTTTGGGGCTACTTTGAGACATATTGTATCCGACAAGAATCGTGCAAAAGAAAGAACGGTATAGTCTTACATACCTGGAACGTATATCTAGCATCTGCTTCCAAGCTTATGGAAGTGCGTACAATGCTTTAATCTACAATTTAGGAACAACCCAATCATTACTTACTAGGCTTCATACTACTATTCATAATTTCTGAGGTTCATGAGATATTTCCCCCTAATCCTTTCCTTCATAATCTTATTAAACCCATTTATAACACATGCAACTCAAGATCGTTCATGACCCACTCTATTGGTGGTGATTAATTTGGACCCATAGCTTTCATTCTCATTTTTTTGTGGATTCCTACATGCATGTAATGGATTTTCAAGAATCCCTAAGTAAATGGGTGGAAGAACTTACCTTGCATGTTGATTAACCTAGCTTTCTTTCTTGGTTCTTCAATCTCTAAGTTTTGCCTTTGATTTGGGTTTGCAAAAGACAAGCTTCAGCTAGGGTTTCTTCTTTACTTCTTCACTTCTTGCTTTCTTTCTTCAATTTCTTGTGTTTGGAAGAAGGGAAATCAGTTAGGGCTCATGGGTTCTTTGAGAGAAGTTGTTTGAGAATTTTTCTAATGTTTTGGGTCTTGTAAAATAAAGAGGGAACGAGTTTAGGTCCCTTTTATAGGTCAAAGAATCAGAAACTCAATTTCAGAAGAATGTCAGATTCGCGACCCCTTACCCATCGCGAAGTGGAAGTGCGGTTCGCACTTTGGTCGCGAAAATGCAACCTCAGGTTCTGCTTCATTTCGCGTCGTGGGTGGTCATTTTTGCGGTTCGCTTTTCCATTTCGCGAACCGCATTCTCGTCGCATTCCTCGCCTGAAGTTTCTATTTCTGTTCGCGACACAAAAGGTAGATTTCACGATTCGCTTTTCATTTCGCGAATCGCTTTCTCGTCGCTTTTCTTGGCCTTAACTTAATGTCCGTGTTCGCGACGGACATGGTGATTTCGCGAACCGCTTTTCAGTTTTGCGGTTCGCTTTCTCGTCGCGTTTTGGCATTTCCTTCAGCCCAGTTCTCTGCTTCAGTTCGCGACCCTCATTGTCAGATATGCGAATCGCATATGTAAAAAGCGATTCGCATAATCTCCCTTTTAATGCTTTTTGTTCATTTTGTTCTTTTTCTTAACATTTTCCAACACTTTTCAATATTTTTTTCAACTATTCTTCTTATTCTTAGGCCCATACACACTTACCACATTAGGAGTAATCAAGTAGGTGAATTTACGGGTTATCACAAATTTTCAGCCACAGTACAATTTTAAAACGACCCCATAACAGTCCCAAAATTTCAGAAACTCAAACCTTATTTTTATGATTACTAAAATACGTTTCCAACTTGTCATTTCTTTCAAATCGAGAAACACAACCAACAGTATATAATTAAGCCTATTCTCTTATAAAACAGCCATGAATTCAACTTAAAATTATTTTTACAACCAGCCAATAGTGATGACACAACAAACAACATACTACTCTTTCGAAACTAGCAAGTTCTAGTCTTTAGGATCGAGCTACAACTAGTAGAAGATTAGATAAGGGAAAGAGAAGCATAAACTTACCTTGGAATAAGTAGAACCCACTAAATCTAGTCCTCTTCACCCAAAATCAATCCCCCAATGAAGCTACAAGAAGGAGAAAGGAAAATTAGCAAGTTGTCCGTGGTTTTCGTTACTAGAATCGCTTCGTATCACCCGAACACACCTAGGGTTTGTGTGGGATTTTTGGGGGAGGAGTTGCAGGGGTTTTCTCCTATGTTTTGCTCATGATATTATGTTGAAAGTGTGAGATAACCATCCCATATAAAGGCCCCTTGGCCGCCCTTAATCTGCCCCTTTTTGGGGATCTATTTTGTCCCTTCGTTTAAGCAAGTAGGTGATGCACCTACTTGTCACCTATCAGTCTGCGCAGTCTTGCGAAAATGCATATATCTATCTACTCCAATGTATTATCGATGAACAGTTTAATGCGTTAGAAAGTAGACTCATCGATTTTAAAGTGGTATGTGATCATCCCTTAATGCCAAGTATATTGGGAGAAAAATGCATCTAAATTTGACCTAATTTTCAGCATATTTATGAATGTAACTTGTGATGATATTTGCCAACTTTTGTTCCACAATTCGCTTGACTTCAAAACGTAATACAAGACTATCATACGACTAATATGACTCATACATAACCATCCTTACCATGTTAAGCACCCTAGTATCACCCAAAATTTACATGTTATAACATTCCCAACTTGTCGACATTCGACGAAACTTATTTTCTTCAATTTGTTTAGATTCTAAGCCTTTCAACCCTCTTGATACTTCTTATGCATGATCTTAAAGATTTTTAACCTCCAAGGTAACATGATTAACTTACTTTATGTACTTTCAAAGATGATCTCATTTATGAGGTTACATCAATTGACTTAGGACGTACTCTCACGTACGAAAATTTGGGGTGTAACAGTAAGAGAGTGCTATGGACGAACTAGTGAGACGCATAGCCAGCACGAACAATAGGTTCCATTTTCATTGTCCTTTGTTGGTACATAGTGTACGTTTATATTATACTGGTTGTATCGTTAACATAGCTCATGTGGCTCACTTGTTTAAAAAAAAGAGAAGTGCATAAAGATTTATGTACAATAAGGCTTGACATATGATGCTATAGTTTGTTTCATACCTTCTTGATGTATCTGATTTACCTCTCTTTGAGCTACCTTACATTTTATGCATTATTTTTTCTACTCTACCCTTATTGTTACTATTTGATACTACTTTTCTTTTTCGGCTTCTCTTTTTTTCCCCTTTTTCCTTATCGTTTTTGGTCCCCCTCTTCTTTCTTTCTTCTTCCTCTTCCTTCTTCTTCTTCTTCTTCTTCTTCTTCGTCCCATCTATTCCTTTTTGCTTTTTCTTGAGCCGAGGGTCTATTGGAAATAGCCTCTCTACCTCTCCAGGTAGGGGTAAGGTCTACATAAATACTACCCTCCCCAGACTCCACTTGTGGGATTATACTAGGTATGTTGTTGTTGTTGTTTTTCTTCTCTACATACTAGTACTATTCCCCATATATTGATGTCCCTTTTTCCAAGGACACTGCATCTTTAACGGATGCAGGAGATACTCCAGCAGGTGACATAGGCTCTTGATAGGAGCAGATCTTCCTTTAGCTGATTTGTGGTAAGGCCTACTCTGTATCAAGGCTCTCATATTATATTGATTCTTACACAATGTTTTGAAGTATAGCCGAGGCCTTGTCATCGGCACTTCCATATCATACTCATGTTGTTTGGAAGGCTCCGTAGACATACTGTGGGTGGTGTTTTGATTGGGGAAACAAACTATAAATGTTGTTGTATTTGTTGGATGTACCACATTTAAACTATGAACTTGTAATGTTTTGGGTAATTGCAGAGGAAGATCCTAAAAGTAATATAAGTTGGTGTTGTACATTTTATTTTCTCTTGTCTATCTCTTGTAATTTATTCTCAAACTGCTCATGGTATGGTTGATTAGTAGACACTAAGTAGTCTTGCATGATTGGGTTAACTTGGTCGAGCACCGGTCCTGCTCCCCAAGGTCGGGGCATGACAGCTACGGCCCATTAGACAGTTACACATTTACCACCGAGCTACAGTCAGTCGGTAGTCATGATTTTCCATTGCGCTACAGCTGGTCGGGTAGTTACCACTAATCAGTTAGGCAGTCATGTTAGGATATGGATAATAGTACCAAAGAGAGGCATTAAATGTATAAGTATAGTTAGTATGAATATCATGGCCCTCAGTGGCACTTCAGAGGTTTAGGTTGATTCCTATATCTCTCGCATTGATGTTGACTTATTGTTATGTTTCAATTCTGCCTTACATACTTGGTATATTTTTTGTATTGACGTTCTTTTTGTCGGGGACGCTGCATTCATGCCTGCAGGTGCAGGTAATCAGTTTGACGATCCCCCATAGTAGACGAGGTATGCATTCAGCGAAGGATCGGTAAGACTCCACTTCATTTGGAGTGCAGCCGAGTCTAAAAGTCATCGTGTCTGCGTTTTGCTACAGGTTTATGGGGTAGGATGGGGCCCTATCACGGCCATGTTTCAATGTCAATTACTCTTAGAGGCTTTGTAGACACAAATTCATTATGTACAGTGTTTACCCTAAACTACGGGTAACAATTAAATTTGTACGTGGTATTAAGGATACGTGACTTGGCCTGACACAATTAAAGAATAAATGATGAAATAAAGGCTGAATTAAATAAATGAAAGAATAAACAAACCGCCAAAGTTGAGTAATTTTGTTGTGATGGGATGAACAATAATGAAATAAGTATCTTATGAAAAAGATAGTCAAAATCTGCTAACTGTTATATATGGTCCTATGTTCTGTCCGTATACAATAGGGTTGAATTCTTTATATAGGAGGAGAAAAGAATCCTATACAAGGTAAAAGACCTAATTACAGGGTAAATGATCCCTAGTATTATTAGGTTCAACGTTCTTTGCTGATTTGGGCCGTGATTCCCGCCGAGATATGTACATGCCACAAGATTTTCGGCCCTTCCGTTATGTGAATCTGATATTTTTACCATAAGATGCTTTATCCAAATTGGTCTCGGCTACCTCATCTCGAATACTTTGACTTCGAACGTTATCCCGATGACGCCTGACCTCGAACTTTCCTTCTCGAAGTGCTGGTCTCGATCCACAGGAGACCGTCCTTAAATTGCACCGATGAACGTAACCCAAGACTGGCGTGCTCGATAGTATCCGACCCCATATATACAGCATGTTAGAGGCCTTGATGGACCATGTGTATTCATATTTGAGTACGATGGTTCGCTAATAAAGTGTTTGCCCACCTAAAGTTATACATTACGAGTTGTGGCTGGCCCATGATAGTTACAGAAAGAATGAGTTCAGCCAAGTTGGCCTATGTATGTTCTAGTTTTTTCCGAATGATCATGAGTTATAGAGTGGTTCGCTCAGGCCAGTACGACATCGGGTGCCAGCCATGTCTCTTCAAGTTGGGGTGTAACAGATGTTTGTGCTCTTCTGGATCCGAGGTCCACCCTATCTTATGTAACTCCATATATTGCTAAGATTTTGGGATACAACCAGAAAAGTTGTGTGAACCCTTTGAAGTGTCCACTCCAGTTGGAGAATCAGTTATAGCTACATGTATCTATAGGGGATGTCTAATCAAAGTGTATCATCGTCTTACTGTGTAGAATTAGTGGAACAGATATGGTATACTTAGATATAATCCTGGGCATAGATTGGTTAGAGTCCTATTATGCCACAGTGGGTTGTACAACCAAAATAGTATGTTTCAAATTTCCTGATGAACCAGTCTTAGAATGGAAGGGTGATGCAGTAGCACCAAGGGGTAGGTTTCTTTTCTATTTAAAACCAGAGAGATGATCTCTAAAGGGTATATCTATCACCTGGTTCGAGTTAGAGATGCAGATGCTCAGCTTCCCACTCTCTAGTCAGTACCAATTGTAAACGAGTTCCTAGAAGTATTTCCTGAAGATCTTCCCGGAGTCCCTCCGGATAGAGAAATTGACTTTGGAATTGGTCTACTCCCTGGCACTAAGCCAATATCTATTGCACCTTATAGAATGGCTCTAGCAGAGATGAAAAGTCCAGTTGAAATATCTTTTAGATAAGGGATTTACAGGGCCAAGTGTCTCACCTTTGGGGAGCACCGGTCTTGTTTGTCCGAAAGAAGGATGGTTCTTTGCGCATGTGCATTGACTATCGTCAGTTGAATAAAGTCACCATCAAGAACAAGTATCATCTTCCAAGAATTAATGATTTATTCAATCAACTTCAGGATGCCCAGTGTTATTCTAGCATTGACCTCAGATCAAGGTTCCCAGTGTTATTCCAAGAATAAGTACCCTCTTTATGGGCATTTCAAATTTTTGGTCATGTCGTTCGGTTTAAAGAATGCACTAGTAACTTTCATGGACCTTATGAATAGGGTCTTCAAGCCTTATCTTGATTTGTTTGTTATTGTGTTGTTGATGATATCTTAATTTATACCCATAGCAAGACTTACCATGCAGAACATCTCAGAATCTTGTTGCAGACACTTTAGAATCACAAGCTATGTACAAAAAAATCTAAGTGTGAATTCTGGTTGAAATCAGTAGTGTTTTTGGGCCATGTCCTCTCAGGTGAAGCCGTGAAGGTGGATTTTTAGAAAAGTAGAGGCAGTGAAGAACTAGCCTAGACCCAACTCAATATCCGATATTAGAAGTTTCTTGGGTTTAGTAGGCTATTACAGGCATTTTGTAAAGGGATTTTCCTCTATCTCATCCCCTTTGACTAGACTGACTTAGAAGAAGGTCAAGTTTCCGTGGTCAGATGCTTGAGAGAAAAATTTTGCTCAAGGATCTTGAAGCAGACAAGAGAACTATGACGAATGAAGTCCACTGCTTAGCAAGTTTAGGAGTTGACTTCTGGACTACGATAGTGATCCCTATTAATTAGAGATGAAGGAGGGGATTCACAAACACAAGATTACGGCTTTTGATCAAGGGAGAGATGATGTACTTTGAAGTATAGAGGCAGACTATGCATTCTAGACATAGATGGGCTTAGAGAGCGGATTATGTTTGAAGCCAAAAATTCTAGGTATTCTATTCACCCAGGTTCCACAAAGATGTATCATAATCTTAAGGAGATCTATTGGTGGAACGACATGAAAAAGAACGTAGCAGATTTTGTGGCTAAATGTCCAAACTTTCATCAGGTGAAAGCGAAACACCAGAGGCCTGGTGGTTTTGCTTAGAGTATAGAAGTTCTTGTTTGAAAATGGGAGATGATAAACATTGATGCAAATAAATTTGATCAAGTGTTATCAATGCCATCTATGAACAAGACAAGAAAAGGCGTTGGTTAGCCTTGGAGAAGATCCAAGCGTCCATATATCTTGCTATGGACGAATCTTGTGTTGAAGATGTACATTTGTATTTATGTTGTATTATTATTGTCGCGACCCAACCTAGGGGGCCCGCGACCGGGCACCGGACTCTACTTGTAGAGTACCGGCGAACCCTGTACATGACTACCCTTATTATTCATAAGGTGTACCGTGCTTGCCTGAACGGCAATAACAACATTATACCTGTCAGCTATAACACATTAACCTGTCACAATCACATACCATACCATAAACACACATTCACCCACAACATCATCAACTGGGCTATAAATATACAAAACCATACAACAGAATACATACGATGCCAACTAGGCGACATAGTTACATATAGCCCAACTCCTGTCTATACACACTGACAACTTGTCTAATGAGCCTCTATGGAATACATACAAATTACTTGGTCAGAACAGGACCCCGACATGCCCAAAACTATTTATACAAAAGCATACCCAAGTATAGCAAGTCCGAAAGATGAACCTTGCTATTTCTGCTGGACTGATATGATAGCCTACTTGTGGAGGAGGAGCTTCACCTGTCAATCTATTTGGACCTGCAGCACGATATGCAGCGTCCACAAACAAAGGACGTCAGTACGGAATATGTACTGAGTATGTAAGACAGGAATATAACTAAAAGCAATAACGTAAGCAACATAATGAGAGTATACAACTCATAATACTGGGATTTACCTCTGAGGGCTGCATACCTTAACATTTTCATTATGGAACTCATTCCCATCATTTCAGAGATTTAAGACATATTTCATTCTCACAAGCCTGTTAGTTTCATACATGTTCATTATATCAAAACATTAAGTATTCATCTCTTTAGTTTACATTTGCTTTACTGTGGGCTTCTTACCTTTAAGTAAATTATTTCAAACACATTCATCATGTAATCATTCTATTTGTACAATCATCGTGCATACGTCCGTATAGGACCACAATCAATAACCATGCCTCCTTGGCCTTCATAATCATCATTACTATTATCATTATCACATACAATCACACACACATATGCCTCCTTGGGCTCATAATCATATCCTAACTGTAATCATAACCTCGCTTTTTGCGAGTTTTATAATAGCATATGCCTCCTTGGGCTTGTACTACTAATACCATTACTACTATTATTACATACCCGACTAATCGGTGTTTATACGTCATCATTACCCGGCCGAACTTATCATGGCTCGGTGTGATAACATTGCCCGGCCAATTCATCATGGCTCGGTGTATCGTCATTTGCCCGGCCAATTCATTATGGCTCGGTCTATCGTCATTTGCCCGGCCAATTCATTATGGCTCGGTGTATCGTCATTTGCCCGGCCAATTCATTATGGCTCGGTGTATATATATATATCCTTTGGTATAGTATATATATGTATATAGTCGCGCATTAGGCGCCTGTCCGACCGACTTATAAGATGGTTCAGCACATAAACAACTTATCATAAGTTGATTCATTCATCCATTTGAGATCGTGCCAATTCGATCATATCCAACCATACATACATATACATTCAATTCTTAGCGACTCATTCATATACAATCACATATACATATACATTCATTTCATAGCATTTCATTCATGGCTTACGTTCTTTCTTGTTACTTCTCGTTACTCTTCTTTTCTCAACTCAATCATATGCAATCGTTCATTCATACATATACATTCAATTCTTAACAATTCATTCGTGACTTACGTTCTTTCTTATCGTTCTTATTACTCTTTCTTCTTTGTCGTAACATAGCATTTAATTCTTATATCAATCGTACCACCAAGCAACACAATTGCGAACAATAGCAACATGTGGAAATCTCCCACTGGAGGGAATCAATATAAGCATCCTTAGCTTCTAAGAATAGAGTATTCGTTTGGGGCTTCTTTGAGACATGTTGTATTTGACAAGAATCGTGCAAAAGAAAGAACGGTATAGTCTTACATACCTGGAACGTTTATCTAGCATCCGCTTCCAAGCTTATGGAAGTGCGTACAATTCTTTAATCTACAATTTAGGAACAACCCAATCGTTACTTCATAGATACTACT
>MCJB01050163.1:1214-35792 GCA_002018475.1 Nicotiana obtusifolia
CCCAAAGAGAAGATAAAGGGAGACCTATTTTTGGTATTCTTCGTCTATACGGCTGTCGTTTTGCCTAAAACATTTCAATAAAATCTTATTACTTTATTAAAAGATCTGTCTTCTTTCACTATGTGGGTATTTTAATTGGGTGGCCTGGTTAAAATCTTTCTGTTCACTTATTTTAAGAAGTTCATCCACAAGTCGGAGGTCTTGTTGTTTTACAAAAAATTCTACTATTGAAAGATGTCTTCTTTCCCTCTGTTTCTACTCACTTCGGAATGGAATCAAACTCAAGCTTTTGCCTACGACTTTATCACTTCCTTCTTCCTTTCTTTCTCTTCGTAAAAATTGATGCAAAAGAGGAAAACTTTGTGACTTGCCCCTATTTTCTCCCTTTTCAGAAGATTCCTTAGAGTCTTGTATATACTAGATTTAATCAGGGTAAGAACATGTATATGCTAGACCTAGAACCCTATTAAAATTATGTCATGCAATTCTAATGGTATGTGCAATTCTACCTTTTGCCCTACTACTAGAATATAGTCCTTGCTTCCATCAAGTTAATTCCTTAAAGGGTCAGTGTCTATGGCATTGGCATATCTCCAATTCTACCTTTTGGAACCTTTTGAGTCTAAAAAAATAGAGCTATTTAGTCCAGCAGAATATGAAATCGTATTCTCAACTATGTGCGCCTGTTTATTTTATTGATTGAGCATAAGTAAATTAGGCACTTTTGCTGGCTTCATAAGTTATGCTTCATCATTACTGTTTTAGGTTGTTTTGGAAGGGGTGTGTATATGGTTGTAATAATGATGGTGAAAGATTTGGTTTCTTTTGTCACGCGGCTTTGGAGTTTCTTCTGCAAGGTGGATTTCATCCGGTATGTTCCAGAATTTATCAATATGCTAATTCAGAGAACTCATATTTTCTTGATTCTTGTTTCTGTACCCATGTTATTGTTTTTTTTAATAAGTTGAAGATTTTATTGAAAACAGTATCAAGCTGATGCTGTGAAAATACAGAGATAGTGCTGGCTTAAAAACATTAAAATCCTAAGCGGTTTAGCATGTCCAGCATATTATGAAAATTCGTAACAACATTTCCATCTTTCCAATAGTACAAATAATGCAAACAACTATATTTCACATATTGCAGCTCCTCCAACTTGCCTTCAAAACACCTATTATTTCTTTCATTCCATATCGTCCATGCTATGCTAAGAGGATTATCTCTCCAAATCTTCTTATTTTTCAAAACACCTTGTAAAATTCTTTAGATAGTAAAGTTAAAAATAATATCTGAAAGAGGCAAGTTGATTGCAGATATCTATTGGAACCGCCTCAGTTAGAGCTTTTATGGTAGTGAAAGCTGCAAATTGCCAATACGTATCACCACTGAAGTTGCATTAATTGGGTCTGCAACATGTTAACTTCTTAAGTTGACTTTTGAGGATCAGAATTATGAAATTTGACAAAGAAATTATTCATAATGTCCTTAGTCTTTTATAACCAAAAAGCCTGATTATTTGATATCATTTCTATCATATTTTAATAATATCAACTATTAGTTTCCGAAATTTAATCTTTAAGGTGAATCAGTCTCAAGATTTGGACGTTTTGAACTCGAATTCAACTTCGGACATCTAAAGTGGGATGGAGTGTGTACTACTTTTTCTTTCTGTAATTTTCTCCCTATGTCTTACTGTTTGCTACAATAAACAAGAGCTTTTGAGCACCAAAAATAAGAATTTCAATTTTCATGCCGAAGTGATATATTCTTTTGTTAATTAGATTTTATTTGCTCGTGTACTTACTGTTCACTTGTCCGGCAGGATGTCATCCATTGCCATGATTGGTCTAGTGCTCCTGTTGCGTGGCTCTTTAAGGAACAATATACACACTATGGTCTAAGCAAGTCTCGTATTGTCTTCACAATACACAATCTTGAATTTGGTGCAGATCTCATTGGGAAAGCAATGACTTATGCAGACAAAGCTACAACAGTAAGTGCCTCTATTGCCTATACCTTATAGATAGCTGTTTGTGCTTTATGCTGTCGACTGTTGAAAAATTGTGCTATGCATTAACCGACAGCCTCTTTCGATACTTGCGAGGCAAAAGTTTTGGATTTGAATTCCCGAAGACAATGGTCATCATTTTATCAGGCTTCATATTTGTGTTATGTTTGTTTAGGAAGAAGATTGTAAAATTCCCTTTAGGAAAAAAGGCATTATTTGCTGCTTTCAGACACTAGTATAACAGGCAAAGACTGCCTAATAGCCTACAGCTATGGACGCTGGTGGAGATAAAAGTAAGAACAGACATTCTAAGGAAGCTACACAAGTACATATTCTTGAAGTATGGATAGAAAAAGTGTTAAAGGGCTTCAAGTATACTTCTCTTTTGGCTTTATTTAAAAAAAAAGGCAAAATACATAAGTTACCCCCTAAACTATGGACCAAATCCCTGTTACACACTTTTTGCTAACGAAAACTACCTTACAGACCCAACCTTTTAAAAGTGTAGCTGAAACACACCACTTTTGACACCTGGCATGCACGTGTTTTACCCATAAAAGAGGCGAGTGAATCTAAAAATTTTGGATCTGAACCATTATTTTTAACTTTTTTTTGAGTCATTTCTTATTTTTACTATTTTTAATTGTTATATCTCAAGATAATTTGTCCCTCTTCCACAGGATAATCAATCAAACTCCAACAGAGAACAATTGTAGCAATAGCTTTAATGTAGACACAATAACAGTGAAAAACAACTCCAAACATAGAATCCATTATTAAGAGATGAAGAAGCCAATAAATAATAGAATAAAATTGTCTCTACAATGGTGGCAATCGCCAGAGCTGTGGTGGTAAGGCAACCGAGAAACGAACAAATGACAGCAAAACTATGGGTTGTTGGAGTCTTAATTTTCTGGCCAATCTTTCAGATAAAACAAAAAGGTGAGAAGAACATATACAAAATAAAATCGGAAAATCCGGCCATGATTCGACCATTCTTCGACGAGGTTCCTCCAGATCCGATTGTCCGGTAACAGCAAGGGGGCGATTTTGGCCGACCAATCAGCAACTCCGACCGGCATAGAGTTTTTTCGGCGGCCAGTAGTGGTGAGAAAGTTTGGGTGATTGTTGGGTGTGAAATGAGAGAGAAGGGAGGAAAATGGAAGATCCGTGATTTGGAGGGGTTATTCCGGTGGATTTTAATGGAGGAAAAAGCTTAATTGGAGAAGATGACTAAAAGTGGTCTTGGGAACATGAGAGATGGGTTGGGGAGGGGGTATCGTTTGACTTTTTCTTATTTGTTTTTTAAGAAAATATATTAATTAAGGTGGAAATTAAGTATATATTTTTTTTTCTTGAGTCATGACACATGTCACGACCTGATTGGTGCGTGACATCACACAAACTTTCACAAACTGGTTAAGAAAAAAATAGTGTGTTTCAGCTTCACTTTAGAAAGGTTGAGTGTGTAAGATAATTTTTGTCGGCAAAAAGTGTGTAACAGGGATTTGGTCCATAGTTTAGAAGGTAACTTATGTATTCTTTTTTGGTTGTAGCAAAACTGTGAAGGTTTTCAATGAAAGGTAAAACTCTATCCTAACAGGATTTACGTGCAGGTTTCACCAACTTACTCAAAGGAGGTGTCTGGAAACCCTGTAATTGCACCTCACCTTTACAAGTTCCATGGTATAGTGAACGGGATTGACCCAGATATTTGGGACCCGTTGAACGATAAGTTCATTCCGGTAAGTTGTCTCTGCTGTTCTCAATTATTATATAACCTACAAGTGCACACATTGGAAAAAGTTCATGCTATTTTGTGAATTTCACGTGCTGAACTCCTAGATTTTGTGATAAATTTATTCGAACGACTTGCTAGATTTTCTGCTTTAGTTTGGTGGAAAAAAAGGTTTTTGCCCTTTAATTGCTCTATATCGATAAAACTATCTTAGGAGTGCAATATAGTTGGATTTAAGTCTCCAAATTCTCTTCTTCCCCCTTTCTTTCTCTGCATATAAACTGTCAACTGCAGTTCTTGAAAATGGCCTCCACCCTGAAGATGTCACCTTAACTGATTATTGGTCAATTGAGGAATGTAAGGATATCTAGTCACAAAAAATAAGAAGCTTAGTGGTACAGCTTTCTTAACTTTTTTGCTTGCAAGAAAGGTTGTGTACCTCCCAATACTCTACAAACAACTGTTGGAAATGAAGGAAATATTATATCATGAGCAATAACTATAATTGAATCCGCCGTATGTACTTGTGGTGGGTCATAAGCTGTGGATCTTTCTTCGCTTTCTTAAAGGAGAAGTGGAAGTTTGGGTTGCCAGTGCAAAGACATTTCAGCTTTTATGGATCTTTACCTCATTTTTTAGTAGCTGATGCCTGAACAAGGAGGCTGCTCCCCTTGATGCCCGGATATTGTCCTATTGTTGTGCGTAAGGCCATATAGAGGTGATTTGTAGAATTTTAAGCATGGCCTGTTTGACAAGAATCTTTCGCTCTAGATTAGCACAGAGGGAGTATTATATTTGCTGATTCTTTGTAGCTTTACGTTCTTGGAATTAAATCATGTGTCATCTTTATTTGTCTGATGGTTGTGGCACTGTTGGAATGCATGCAATTACAGATTTCATACACCTCGGAAAATGTTGTTGAAGGCAAAGCAGCAGCCAAGGAAGCTTTGCAGCAAAGACTTGGACTGAAACAGGCCGACCTTCCTTTGGTAGGAATAATCACCCGCTTAACTCACCAGAAAGGAATCCACCTCATCAAACATGCTATTTGGCGCACCCTGGAACGGAATGGACAGGTATTTTTCTTAAAATATCTAAGTTCTTCAGATGCTCCCCCTTCTTTTGCTTGGGGAAGGGGGGAATGTACTCATCTTAAGCTTTTGGCTTGTCAAAATGTTGTTATATGTTCTGATAATAACTAGTATAATATTTTGTTCTAAATCTTTTTGGTTTTGGATGGCATATCCAATTTGTAGATTGAAACTGATCTAAGATGCCAGAGAATACCTCTTCGCGCATGCTTGTTCTCTCTAGTTTTATTCTGAATGGAGTCTTATTTTTGAAAGTCTGTTATAGCAGGATGCTATGATCTTTCATTGACAAAGAGTTGTGACAGGTGGTCTTGCTTGGTTCTGCTCCTGATCCTAGGATACAAAACGATTTTGTTAATTTGGCAAATCAATTGCACTCCACATATAATGACCGTGCACGGCTCTGTCTAACATACGATGAGCCACTTTCTCACCTGGTATTGTTTTCCTTCCCTTGCTTGTTGCATATTTTTATCTTCACACCTTACCCTTATTATATAATTAAATTTGATACAATTGCAGATATATGCTGGTGCTGATTTCATTCTAGTCCCTTCAATATTTGAGCCATGTGGACTAACACAACTTACGGCGATGAGATATGGTTCAATTCCAGTTGTGCGTAAAACTGGAGGTACCTTTTTCTTATGAACTGTAGTTTTAGAAATTCGAATGCCTTGCCATGTGCAGCTTGTTTTGTACCGCTCTGCCACTTGCTCTGTATCTTTAGATATGAAGGTTTAGCAACTCAATTTTTCTAGCAAATGTTCTCTCTCTCTTGACCTTAGCATTCACTTTTTCGTGATGCGACCATATTTTTGGAGGCATATATATGAATGACCATTTTTTATTCGGTTAAGACATAATTAAATAAATAAAGTGCCCCTTTTTTGGCTACTTAAGCTTTAAAGATGAGGTAGTTAACAATTCAACATGGTAGCAACTAGCAAAGTAGAAAGAGGTTTTGGGTTCAAGTTTCACTACCACCCATTATAAAAGGGTATGTCTGCATGCTTGGCCAAGGAAAAAGAATCTGGCTCTCACGTGAGAAAACATTTTATACAATTCATAATATATTACTTAATAAAAAAGAAAATAATTCCTTATAAAGAAAAAGACGATAAATAAGAAACAGTTCTCCCTAACACTTTAAGCTGTTAGATGTGGTGGTCACACACCGGAACAGGTTCCAATCTCTTGTAGCATTGCAACTGCAGATGTTCATATATGGTATGCAAGCCATCAATAAACCAACTACTACTGTGTCTGTGTGATGCTACCGATCAGAATTTTCAATTGTAGTTTTTCTCTATCAGTAGTGAATTCACTTGACGTATATTGGATTCACAGGAGCATATTGCATTCTCTTGAATTAAGTGCGAGAATAAATATTTGTCTGCGCATGCTAGAATTTTTTTTTGATGCCATTGACTTCATTATTAATTTAGCAGATCCCAATTCATTTACTTCTGAATGAGTGTTTTAACCTCTGCATTCTGTATATTAGGACTTTATGATACTGTATTTGATGTTGACCATGACAAAGAGAGAGCACAACAGTTTGGTCTTGAACCAAATGGATTCAGCTTTGATGGAGCTGATGCTGCCGGAGTTGATTATGCTCTGAATAGGCAAGTATACTTGGCTTTTTCAATTAAGGTCGTTTAAGTCTTTGCAATTTTAGAGGAAAGGGAAGTAAATGTGATGGCATACACAGTAATAACTGAATTCTTTGAAGTCCCGCACTATTTGCCCCTATTTCTTTTTCAACAACACAGGCGTGCAACTGTTAAGGATCTTTTTCCTCCTAACTTAACATTTTTTCGTTAAGAGGTGAGGACAGCCTTAACAGAATTCCAGGAACTTGCTGAGATCTTGAAACTTTTTATCAATTCAGTTTTATTTAAATTCTAATTTGAGGAAAGGGAATACAGGGGCTGCTGAAACAGGGATTGGGATAGCAATCTGGGTAATCTGTTTGCAGTTTGAGAATTTCCATTTTCTTATGCTTGCTTATAAGAGAACGAGGAAGCAGCCTTTTAACCAGAGAAAGGACCAAAAAAAATATTGTGAATTTGTTTTGTCCTGAAAATAACCAATTGTTTCCTGTTGAAGTCCCAAGAGGAATATGCTATTAATAATTCTCCCCTATCTTAGTGTTAGAGAATACACTTTGTCCGTCATATATTGTTTATAATGTCCTGGGCTTCTCCACCCTTTGTCTTAAGCTTTTGTGTTGGATGCTCAGATTTTTTGACATGATATCCGAGCCGCACCCATTCCTATTCTTGATTTACCAAAGGTTAAGTGTCCATTTGGTAGAGGAAATGAGCTGTTGTCTTCTTATGATCTTGAGCAGTCCTCACCTCATGAGCTATCTTTTGCGGTTGAGTAGGCCCAAGGTCCATTTTCTTCACATGCTAACAGAGCCAAATTTTGGTAAACATGTTGCGCTTAATTTTCTCCTCCTGTTCTATTGCTCTGAAAAGTCCATGGAGCCACTAATACTTCTGGCTGACTCATTAGCATGTTGGGCCTGACCAGTACCTTTTAGGCCCATTTCTGTTGAGCCACCTCTTCAGCCCCCCGCACCCCCCCCTCCCCCGCAAAAAAAAAAAAGAAATCTTCAGTGCACACGTAAACCCAAGAACCAGGTTACACATGTGGGAGGCTATTAGAGAATACACTTGTCCCTCATCAGTTGTGTAGGGTTTTCAAAGAGCGTTTATAATGTCCTGGGCTACTCCACCTATTGCCTTTATGTTTTGGGTCAGATGTTTAGTCTTTCACACTTAGATGCTATGGTTAGATACCTTCTGGGGTGCATCAAGGGCCTCTCTGGATCCCTTCTACTGCATTTCATTTGTTCTACTAGATGTATTTAGACCTCCCAGGAAGTCTCTTGTAAATGCCCTGCGGCCTTCAGCTTTTACTCTCTTCCTCCTCCCAACTGAAGACACTCCACCAAAGCCACCATCCTAGTGCCCCTTCTCAATGTTCCTGAATGGAGAAAGAAGAGCAGCACAAACCATCTTAAACCTAAGCGACATCCAGCTACCTATTTATGCTATCTTTGCATCCCTATGGCATATTTAAAGAAAATATTTGAAGCCCAGTCATCGTTGCAATGGTGGATCTTCCACTACGGACTATTTAGATCATAAGTGTCTCAGAGCTGAACTTCCATTGAAAAAACTGACCTAGGAAAGCTCCTTGACATACATGGTGGAACCATCCTTCACTAGCCTTGGTGGCTGTGGTGCTAGATTTCTTTTATGGGAATACATTAGTTTGCCAGTTTACTTCTCATTTTCTTTTGTCGTTTCATCCCTTGAGATAATTTGTTATTATAATCCTTTTTATGGGGAGGGATGGGGAAAGTAAGTTTGCTGTGAATTAGTTGCTGGTTATGAAAATAAAACTGCTCAAATGTAGAAATTGGAGAACCAAACTTTTGATGAGCATGTTATTGAAAATGACAATAAATAGAGAACTTCGAGCGAATTGCCACTTAGTAACTGCTTAAATGTTGGGAAAGGTGGAGATTATTTTTCTCTTCACACCATTCCTCTTTTTCCCTTCTTATCCCATGCACATGCAAAGACGCATGCTTCCTCCCCCTTCTCCTTGTTTTGCTAATATGTAAGGACTCATTTACAGTTCTCTGTTTCAGAGCTCTGTCTGCTTGGTATGATGGTCGGGATTGGTTCAACTCTTTATGCAAGCAGGTCATGGAACAAGATTGGTCTTGGAACCGACCTGCTCTTGATTATTTGGAGCTTTACCATGCTGCTAGAAAGTTAGAATAGTTAGTTTTTGAGATACTAGCAGAAAGATTCACGAGATCTGCAATCTGTACAGGTTCAATGTTAGTGTTTGGACTACATTTCTTTTCCTATAGCAAAAAAATAATGCAAATCTACCCTGAGATCAATAGCAGACAGTACTCAGTTAAGTAAATTTTTTGTGTAGCATATGAAATAGTTTTGCCTCAAATAATGTAGTCTGTTGATGCTTATTCAGTTTTAGAAGAAATGAGAAATCAAAGATGCAAAATACTCCCATTGGCTCTTGAAGATTGATCTTTGGATCTTAAATCAATACTACATTACTCAAGCAAGTAGTTAAATTTTCATGCTCAGGTTTTCGGAGGGTCGGCTTTTCCCTCCTTGCTGTTTTGTTCTGGTATTATGTGGTCATTGGAGGGAAAAAGGTGCTCTACAATGTCTTTTGCAATTTTCTTGCTTTAAATTATCCACCATATCTATATCCTGATTTTCTTGATAACTTGTGAGAGTTTGAAAAGAATTACACCTTGTATTTTTAGAAGCCTAAGATCAAAGAGATAATCATCATTTGATGACACCTTGATTTTTATTTGCCCCATTTTCATGTAATTGTTGAATTGATGATGATAGTACAACAAAAGTATTTACTCCCAGAAATGAATTCATGATCATAGTAATTACTGCACCTGGAGTCAAATGTTAAAAAAAGTACTGAAAACCAGGGAGCTAATTGGCTCTCTTTAAAAATTATAACAAGTTGAAAGATTTTCCATTAGCTCCTTAAGTCAAGATTGCTCTAATAACCATTAACTTGCTTAATTATCTTGGCTGTCACTGAAGCTATTTCTGGTTCCCTTCCATTATAAAGAAGGATTTTGCGCTAAGTGGTGGATCAGTGTGACAGGATTGGAATTGGGTAGCATATTTGATAGTGACAATTAGCATTAGCTTTAGTCCCCACTTATCTTCATAAGGTAAAATTAAAAAATAGGTACATAAAGATAAAAAAGTGCACAATTGTGTGCATCTTTTGTTCACTCAATAAATCCAACTCAAGTACATACGTGAAAGTAAAGTTTTGATTTTGCCTATTTTTGCTCCTTACTAGGATTCCACCAGACTTTTTGCCTACATAAAAAGGTCCAATGAGGAATTTTTTTGCTCATATATGAAAAGATACGTCTATGATATTGGAACAAAATGGACTTGAATAAAGCGTAATGGACATAGATTATTTATACAGTTGATTTTAGCTCGCATTGGATTGAAGTATAGTTGATATAAGGGTGACGGGGTAAGGTTTTAAGCTAATTATAAGAAAAGTGTTTATACATCAAAGTTAGCTTATAAATATTTTTTTTTACTAAACTTTTTTCTATCTCTAATTTCCTTAAAATTCCCGATATATCTTCTCAATATAAAACCTCGAACTCCAACCAAATGATCCCTAATTGCCCTTATTAATAAGCGCTCATCTTACTAAGTTCTACCAGCTGTAGCATTCTGTTGCACCATTTATTTCTGTCCATTGCAAGGACTTTTATTGGCAATAATTTATGAATTATTAAATGCGAGACAAATGTGAAACTAAAATACATGTATTAGCTAGTAATACTAGGATGAAAATATTTAAATATGAAAATTCCTAACATTCACTATATTATTATTGACCATACATAACAATTCTCACATTGGTTTTCGCTGGATATAATTTTTTCATTATTCATCGTATAAATAATTTATGTATTATAATCCCTCATAACTAATATGTCTACCTATGCCCTTAATTGTCTAAATTTCTTATTCAAGCTTTTAAAATTTAAAATATAAAAACCCTCTTACATGGTATCATGATCCTAGAATCACTATAAGGATAATGAAAAAGAGAGAAAGAAAAACTAAAATATGGTTTTTTTTAAGTAACTTCATGTGGGCCACCGCGGTAGCATAAAATTGCAAGATTATATATTTGCTTTGCTCTTAGTGGTTGGTAAATTTAAAATCATTTAATTTCGATATCCGCTGATCAAGATAATTTACCCTTTCCTTAATTTTTATATCTTATCGTAGTATTGACATTCCAACAAGAAGCTCTTCTTTCACAAATTAAATGATTAATTATGTCGATTTTTCGGACAAGTGGACGAACTTACGCAAAAAAAGAAATGTTACTGTACTACTCGCAGTCCATATTATCTACTACTCCTATCTTCTAAGATATGTCTGTACAAACGATCTTATAGGTATTTAATAACTTTAATTATGAAATTATCGCTCAAGATTGTCCTTTATATTTGTTTAAATAACTCATTTAATCTCTGATAACTAAAAAAGTAAGGTGGAATTGGGAAAGAAACTATATAGTGACTTTTTATTTTTTGAAAATGTCAAGTATTTTGAAACAAATTTAATTTTCCGAAATAACTAATATTTGGGATTAAAATGTACTGCCTTTTACTGTAATTTTACTTTTGCAGATTTATAAATATGATCGCGGTTCATGCTCTATAATGCCACTTTCTTTTTTTTCCTTCGACAATCCCCAGAATTAGAAAGACATCTAATACATATTCGTTTATGTTTTCATTTCTGATCCTCGCTTCACTTTTTCATTGGAAATCAAAATACTTATTCCTGAAAGATATAATATCGGTAAAGTAATTGGCGAGTCTAATACTTGACCAATATTTTAAAAATAGATTTTCATTTTTACTTGTCATTTTTCGTATATCAAGAAAAAATAATTTTTTTTCCTGTTATACTTATAGTATTAATTACTCATTTCAAATTATTTTTTTAAATCTATTAAAAATATGCATCAATTAATATAAGTATCGTGGTAAATTATGTACTTTATTTATTATTTCTTAAGGGATGTATAAAATCCACAGTAGACAAATAAAAATGAATAGACACTAACTAACCTTTTACTTGTTTGTTAACATTGTTATTTGATGCATAAAAAGTGAAAAGAGTAACATCTAAAGTGGAATTGCAATTACTATAGCAACTCCAGTTTTGTTGAGAAGAAGTTATCAGTAGCGGCTATTCATTCTCACAAAGACGAAGAGCGACAAAACATTCTAGATTTTCAGACAAAAGACTATGTTTCGGATATATCTAGGGCAAAGACCAATTTCTTTTCTTTGGACTCAACCTGTGGCTTAAACCTGGCCTTTGATCAAAAGTATAATGGATTAAGCAAGAGCCGTTTAGATAAAGTAATTAACAATTGTAAAGCTTTGAATTTCACAATTGGGTCTCACACATGTGAACCGTGTAAATAGCATAGAAAAAAATATTCTTCAGTTAATTAGTTATTAGATAGCAAATAAGAAATAGCCGTCTGTATAGATAATTTTCATTTCTTTATTTTTTCCTTTTACATAAATACTTGTATAAATACATTGTTTCAGCAGATAATGAAATACATAGAACATTTCCAAATATATTTTTCATATTTACATTTCTTCATGGTATCAGAGCAATGGCTCGTTTCTGGGAGTATTAATCTTCCTTCTTCTTCAATTTTCTGTTCATCACAATCTCCTTCACAATGACTGATACAACAGTTGTTGTTATACCTCAAACTGGTTCCAGCAATGGAGCTAACTTTGATCCAAATCATCCTTATTTCTTGCATTCATCATATGCTCCAGGAATGAGTCTGGTGAATTAAACTTTCGATGGAAGGGATTTTCAAGGGTGGAGAAGATCGGTCCTGATTGCTCTCTCAGCAAAGAATAAACTGAAATTTATTGATGGTGTTGCACCCTATTTTGTACTAGTCAAAACAAGATTCAACTTGTGGTTTCTCTGTTGTTGATGAAAGAGAGTCGCACCTAATATTTAAAGGTATACTAGGGTCCCTATTTAATTACTAAATGTTATATTCTTTATTGATCTGTTAACCGGTGAGATCATGGGTAAGGGTTCTTATTCTTCAGAGGGGAAGGTGTTAGGCACCCCTTAAAATCTACCTGAGGTAGCTCCATAGGATTTAGACTATATTTGGAATTAAGTATTTAAACTATGCCTTAACTAGTGTTCTAAGTGTATAACTTACCATATATTAGGACATAATATCTATAAGGGGAAAATATGGTTTAAAGAAGATGGATTGAATGAAAAGCCTTTAGGGAATTATTGTCAATATATATAAGCTTAAAAAGAGAACTTCGAAAGATGAAAATGTTTGTATACATGTAAAAAGGAAGCCAAATTAAAGCACTTTATTTCCTAAATCATGGAGGTTCATGTCATTCTAATATAGTAAAAAGTGTTATGAAAATGATTCTAAGATATACCTTGATTTTAAAGTAGAAAACTATTTGAAAGCCTCTGTTGTAGAGCAGCAACACCTTAATCCCTCAAAATAGTTGTTTCCCTTTTTGAAAGATTAAATCGCGGCAATTCTGTTTTTCTCTTTGAAAAGAGGATTGCCACCTCTGTTAAACCTTTGGATTTCAAAAATCTTTAAGGAGAAGGTTAGATAGGCACAATGAATTGATAATAAGCTCGTGATTAGTAGTTATATAATTAATTGCTAACTAAGTTTTCTTTTTAATTCTAAGTTCTTTAAGGCCTGCGTAAGTTTAACTATGAATTTAAAGATAAGGATAAATATTCAATCAAATATATGCTTGTCAAATACATAATGAGATATAACAACAGGAAGAAACAACAATGAGCAATGACATAGTGCAACTGAAGAATGACGAAACAGTAAGTAAAGAGGTGAAGGGAAAAAAGTGACTCTGGGAGGTTTGGGCCTCAAAAGGCAGGCCCAACGGTAACAATGACGAGTAACGGCAGGCCCTTGGACCGTGGTAGAGTTGGACTTGGGCCTGAGTTCTTAAAGAACTCAACAGGCCCAAATCATTGTACATGCCCAAAAATAAAAGAGAAGGTCATTAGCATAACAGTATTGTATACATATTCATATATAAAATTCTCAAACAAAGACTAAAAGAAATCACTGACAGTGTTTAAATGCTAAGAGAATCATACTAATGTGGAGGTCGTGTATAATGAATGACCCACATTGAATACATTTTGTTGCCATTAAACTCCAAACCCAAAGAGAGTAATAAGTGTCAATGAATTAAAGGTTAGGGAGAGAGTTCTACTCAAGGCCGATGCCACCTTTGAATCCCCCGACACTTCAAAGTTCCCAAGGGTCTCAAGGCCCAAGGCAATGATTGTCCCCGGGAGAGCATCCCAACCTAGAGTTAAACTCTACTCCCAAGTACCTTTAACCACCAACGACTAAATCTTCCCTATAGGTTTGAATGCCAATGAGGTCCTTTCAATGCAAATCAACCACTATGACATTTCCTACCACAGAAGCCTACTTCCCTTAGCAGAATAACACAAAAATAGATGCATAGAAACAATCTCTGTACTTCAACATTAAATGAGTGAGGGTACATATATGAACATGTTCTGAAAATCAGACTTCTAGGTACATATGGCAGCAGGAAATACTTATGCAGTTATTGCTGAAAATTAGACAACAGAAATCATACATCTCATAGACAAATAAGGTACATAGTTTGGAATTATAACAGCTTTAGGATACAAAGACAAATGCCTTAACATTGATCACAAATGAACATACACTTACGTTAATAACATTACTTGAATCCCTTGAAATCCTTAGTACAGATTCAGACAATGATACAAGCAGGTTATTGCACTCAAACTAATAACAGTATAAGGTTTCTCTTACACCAGATTTTATCCAGAACAACAAAGGAAAGAAAGGACTGAGTATAAGTGTAAAACAATGTTGAAAATGTGAAGTCATGAAGGATAAACAAAAGTTCATACCAAAATCCCACACATACAATGATTTCAACCAAGATTATGACTTCAGAAGACAAAATGAGCCCCAAACATTGAAGAATCAGGTTGTCAGTATCATTAACGGGTTAAGTATAGGGGAAACATCACACTTAACAGATTTAAATTAGCTACACAGGCTTGGTTGGATAGCTAAACATGATAGAGTCATATTCAGATTACAGTAATAATCAACAGGACACAATTATAGTCTGACTCACAGGAGATGGACTGATCATGACAAATACTACTGATATTCAAAGGAAAATCCATCCTAATAGGATTGTTTACAAGCTAACAGTTAGATATGGATGTAAAACATTCATGATGAGGATTCAAAGGATACTTAAGGACTGATAAAAATTTATGAAAGTATTTTTGAACACTCAAGTTCCATAAGCCTTAACCTAGTGAGGCAGGGTTATCCTATGTATGTCATATGTACCCAAGATAAAGTGATCTAACAACATCCCAAATTTAGCATGACAAAACCTAAAAGAACATGGCATGTTAAACACGAAGACTGCAATAACAATCCCTAAGTAAAGCGTGATAGAACTTCAAGAATATGGCATGATGAACAAAAAAGCCTATGTAGGATAGTAGAACTTAGAAGGTGCTTAATATTAAACATGATGACTATAACAGAACCTAAATACATAACTAAGGAGAATATAGCTTGATGAATCATGAGGACTTATAAAAGAACATTAAGTGGAACAAAATTCAGAATACAACATGATGAGCATGAAGGTTATAATACAGCATTAAGTGGAACATAACTCAAAATGCAACATGATGGGCATGAAAAGTATAACAGAACATTAAAATACAGCATGAAGATTATAACAGAATATTAGAGTAAGGTCTGAGGTCTTAGGCAGATAGGAGAAATTATCAGGTTAAGCAACGTAAACACATAGGCTGTTCACTACAGAGATTGAAATCATTAAAGTCACACGCTGCCCAATTAACATTAGATAAACACAACAACTTATCATAGATCATTAACAAGTCATAGTGAACCAAAATAAGCAATTAAAGGCTGAATAACATCACTGCGGTCGGGTTATCGAATATGGGGTCAGAAGTGAATTACGAGTCGGACCAACATTATAGACTAAGCAGTTAATCAGGAAAACAATAATACGTTCATGATTTTCAAGTGAAGCAATTAAGAGAGAGAGGATGGAGGCATACTGACCTCCTCTTGAGCAGCAAACCAAACAAAAGCTCTTGTTTAGCCGTATAGAATCAAGAACTCACCCGACCAGTGCAATACTCAGAATCACAGAGAAGCCAGAAACTAATTAGAACCCTACCTCAATTTACTACTCAGAACTAAAAGCGAGATTTTTCTAAGTAATTTCGTGATAACTTTTTTGTCTATTGAGTGTGTTACCTCTGTAGGTTGAAGATGCTAGGCTTTTCTTGTTGTGTTAGGTTTGGTTGGTGAGAGCATTGAAAGCCCGTTTATAGTGCCATTAATGGCTTACGATTTCAGCAGAATTTAAATTTCAGTAATGGAGATGACGACTACTAGATGATGCAAGCATAGGCGAGCGAAAATTAGAGAGACAGAGGGGAACTCGTTAGGGATTTTACCTGAGAGGAGGGAATCTAACCGTTGAGGTACCCTAATACTCTTAGGCCATTGCGTTTGACCACTGGGTGTCGAATATCAATATTGAAACCAGCTAGCATCTCAGGCTCGCTTTGATTTGAAAAGACAGAGGAGGAGATATGGTGAGTTGAAGTTTCACCCTTTTGGTCTGACTTCTTCAAATAGGGCCATTGAGATTAAATGATAAAAATGGAAAGAAAGTGATGAGTTTCGTAATACAGAAACAGAACGGATAGCCATGCATGTCATGGGTTTGAAAACCACAAATGATTTGACCTCGCACTAATTAGTTTTCTGGTCATGATTCATGACCTTGCGCTAACTAGTGCAAGGTTTTGAGTGATTGACGAGTCTGGGAGTTTGAGAGAGATTGGAGAAGAAGGGAAAAGGGGGCAGCTGAGTGTTTGGAGTGAACGATTAGGGTTAGGGGTATTGGGAAGGGGGGGAGGGGTTGTCTCTAGGTTTAAGAGAGAGAGAGATGGGATCTGGGCCGCTGGATCTATTGATCAACGGCCCTGATAATTTGGGCGTTAAAGAATTAAAATGTGAAAAATTCACAATCGTTGGATTATTGAATTTAGACGGCTGAGACTAAGTCAGGTGGAGTACTAGAATTAAAGAAAAATGGGGATAAAATGCGGGCGTTGATCTGATAGATCAATGATCCAGATTCATTGTGCTTTCTTTGTGAGTGAGAGACGCGAGTGACATAGCAGGTTATGATTTGTTTAGGGAGAGTGACCCGGATTGCCAAGATGAAAAGAGATGGGTGTTTGGACTAGGTATTTTTCGGATTGGGCTTGTCTTTTGGGCTAGAATTGATTTAGGAAATAACCACTTGGTATTTTAACTAGGAATTGCAATTGTAGCCCTTTTAGTATTAACCCCTTTTAGAATTAATTTAATTAAAATTAATTAATTTCCAATAAATATAATAAAATTATAATGATCAAATATACTATTAATTATTGTAATTATTTATAAAATACTATATCTTCTAAATGATGACACTAGCTTCGAATTATTAACATAGTGACCTATTTAACTAAAATTGAAAAATAATTTGCTAAATTAATTATAAAACCAACGTGGTGTATTTTATTTTAATAATCTAAAAATGATAAGTATATTTACATAATACTGTACTAAGTTATTAATTTCAAAACTACTAATACCTAGTTAATTTTGTAAAATAAGTATTTATTGATATAAGATACTTTCAAAACATTCATCGTAAATTATTAACCATACCTAATTCTTGACCATACTTTCAAAACATTCATCGTAAAATTCTCAATATTCGCTATATTATTATTGACCATACCTAACAATTCTCACATTATTTTTCACTGGATATAATTTTTTCATTATTCATTGTATAAATAATTTATGCATTATAATCCTCATAACTAATAACCTACGCCATTAACCCAAAATTGTATTCATTTTCAAACACAACTCTAATTTTCAAATATCATTTTTACTTGAATTTTTTTTAAAATTTTTTTGCTGAATTTTATAGTTCTTATGTCCAAACGCCCACTAAGTAACTTCATGCGGGCCACTGGGGGTAGCATAAAATTGCAAGATTATATATTTGCTTTGCTCTTAGTGGTTGGTAAATTTAAAATCATTTAATTTCGATATCTGCTGATCAAGATAATTTATTTTATAACCTTTCCTTAATTTTATATCTTATCATAGTATTGACATTCCAACAAGAAGCTCTTCTTTCACTTACATGATTAATTATGTCGATTTTTCGGACAAGTGGACGAACCTACTCAAAAAAAGAAATGTTACTGTACTAAACGCAGTCCATATTATCTACTACTCCTATCTTCTAAGATACGTCTTTACAAACGATCTTAAAGATATTTAATAACTTTAATTATAAAATTTTCAGTCAAGATTACCCTTTATAGTTGTTTAAATAACTCATTTAATTAATACTCTGTTAACTAAAAAAAGTAAGGTGGAGGTGGGAAAGAAACTAGTTAGTGTCTTTTTATTTTTTGAAAATGTCAAATATTTTGAAACAAATTTTATTTGCCAAAATAACTACTAATATTTGGGGTTCAAATGTACTGCCTTCTAATGTAATCTTACTTTTGCAGATTGGTTAAATATGATCGCAGTTCATGCTCTAGTCTAAAATGCCACTTTCTTCTCTTTTTTTCCTTTAACAATCCCCATAATTAGCTCTCTCTTCGCTTTTACTTGTCAACTATTGACTTTGCACATTCCTTAAAAAATAATAAATAAAGTGCATAATTTACTATGATACTCATATTAATTGGTGTATAGTCTTAATGAATTTGAAAAATAATTTGAAATGAGTAATTAATGCTAAGGGCAAAATAAAAAAAATAAATTATTTTTCTTAATATGCAAAAAGTGACAAGTAAAAATAAAAATTTATTTTAAGAATACTTGACAGCAAAAAGTGAGAGGAGGAAGTAATACATACGTATTCATTTATGTTATTTAGGAATGTGGTTCTCTCTTCAAGGTGCTAAAAAGTATTATTATCCACGATTCACTTTTTTATTGGAAATCAAAAATACTTAATTCTGAAAGATATAATATTGGTAAAGTAATTGGCGAGTCTAATATGTATGTCCAAAAAATACCAACATTGTTATTTTTGAGTAAATGCGACCTTTAGGTTAGAGAATACCTATTCAAAAGTACATTTTACTCTTTAATCCTTCTTTATATATATGTATATATTGGAATGAGTTTGATGCATGAGCAATGGGAAGAGTAACATCTAAAATGGAATTGTAATTACTATAGTAACTCCAATTTTGACATTTTAAACATGTTACATGACGTGTTACTATAATTTTCACAAGTTTCAACTATAGTTTCCTAAGTTTCTCAACTAAAACTTTGCAAAAATAGGAGAGGGAAGACAAAATTATTTATCTTGAAAAAACATGTACACCTGAGGACTTAAAACTCTAGGGGTCGTTTGGTACGAACACAAGTAATGCAGGGATTAGTAGTGCAGGGATTAGTAATGCAGGGATTAGTAATGCAGGGATTGTAGTGTTGGAATTATTTTTTATCAAGTGTTTGGTTCATTGTATTAAAAATTAATTATGCAATGTATAAGTTTGGATTTAGTAATTTTAAGTCTTATCCATGTATAGCTAATCCATGGATTAGTAATCCCTTTCTTTCCATGGTATTAGTTAATCCCTCATATGAGGTATAACTAATCCATGTATTAGGTAGGAGTAAATTGAATTGACCAACCAAACATGGTATTGGACGGATTAAATTTTTATACGGGAATTATTTTGCTTAATACGGCCTACCAAACGACCCCTAAAAAGAAAACAAAATATTTATACGTTGACCCACAAAGTCATTGTGATGTCTCCATCCATAAAAAGCCATACTGATAATATGGCTGAGAACTGAGCAGAGACACCTCAATCCCTTAGCCCCCCTGACATTAGAATGAGCTCCCATTTAACCCGTTTATGTCCAATCAATTTGACGTATAATGACAACATATTTTTCTACCATTTCAGCTGTAGAAGTTCAAGAATTACTTTTTATCGAAAGATTATACTCTACAATATAAATATGACTAAAATACTCGCTCTCTCTATATATAAGGTAACTAATTATAGATCATATGTTTGAATCCCAAGTACACCATATCTCAGGACATGCACTTCGCTTTTTTAACGTTTGCACAGTCAATTCAGCAACAATCCCAAAAAACAGAAGTCTTGAAGTTTGAGACAGGATAGGGATGGGAATAGTTGGAATTTGGTAATCACTAATGGATGATGTTAGAAATTTCAATGTCCCCGTTGAAGGGATTCAAGATTTATCTTATGCTATACAGCGGACAATATAATTTTTTAATATTATCAATATGTTATACTTTTTTTGTCACAATTTATGTGATATTATTCATTTTTTGATATTTAAACTTCTTAATTTTGATCATGTATTTGAAGATCAATCTTTAAGCTTTTTAATAAAATTAATATTTTCAAAAACTACATAAAAAATATTATACGTCACAATAATTAATAATTTATAATTTTTAAAAGATATATAAAAAGATTACAACCAAAGAACAACTCATTTGTATTCGAAATCCGAACACTATTATATAAATTAAAACAAAGGAAGTATTATGTTATGTAGCAGATTACATACTTTATTTTTTAGGTGATTAATCACAATTATTACGAACAACTATCTTTTAAGTAGTACTCCTACATTATTATGAACAATTGTCTTTTAATTATTATGAACAATTATCTTTTAGGGAGCAGTTGTCTTGACATTATAAAAAGTTACCCCGCTAAACTCAAGTTAAATTAAAATAACATAAGGAAAACCCTACCACAAATATCAATGTGCATGAGCCAATTAAATGCTTTTACTCCATTAGCATCTCTCCTAGGCCCCTAATGTAGTTCATATCTCTCGCTTACTGGTCTTTCGCTCTGGTTTAATGCGAAGCTTAGTTGGCTCCTGAATTGGATAAGACTACAGAAATCAGTGAAAAGTTGGCTCGACCAATCGTTACCCTCCACTTTTCCCAATCCAAAAATACCAGTTTCAAGAATTCAGGAGAATTGATTGATGCATCTGTACGCCTTTATCCACCACATATAGCTAACATCTAAGTCTAACCCTACGAAGGATAAATCGTGTGAAATAACGAATTTAAGAAAGAAAAAACCTTTAGAACTTGTTATATTAAATACGTTGTATATTTAAGTGGTCATAAAATTTCTTATGAAGAATAAAATGATTCTTAAAGTAAGATTATTTTTGGATATAGAAGTATTTATTTTTGAATGAATTAATAATAAAATAGTATTACAAACGGAGAGTAATAAACGAAGCTCCTCCTAACATACTTTCTTCGTTTGAAAAATGAATCTTTTTCTTTTTAATTTGTCGCAAAAAAAATGATTCCTTTTTAAATTTAAAAAAATAATATAATTTTGGACTTTTCGTTTTATCTTTAATAAGATGATTTATAATTATATAGTTTTAGACCATAAGTTTCAAAGTCTCGGCAAGGGAGTTTTTTTTTTGACACTTACTTGTGAAATTTCCCGAGGCCTCTTCTACATTCAAAAGTTCATTTGTTTTCTTAACAACTTTCTGCGGGCTTCATTGGACTTTCATGTGACCAAAAATATTCCCCTCATTAGCTTTCAGTTTCAAACCATTTTTGGCTGAGAGTTGGGAGCTGCTCTCATGAAAATCATCATTTTCTTTTTAGCTTTTTTGGCTTCAGTTTCCAGTATTGAGGGTGATGAAAGTTTCAAAGCTCATGTAATATTTATCTATAAATCTCTGTGTTCCTTGTCTTTTACCTTCTGGTACTACAGAGCACTTCTATTAAAGCTAGCCCCTTGAAATCTGTGATCTTCTTTCTGGAGGCTGCCATTAAAAGAAAACTCAGAACAAAAGCTTCTGCCCTTTTTTTGGAGCTATTTACACCTAAGGTAAAGAAGATTCCTGATACCATTCTCTTACATCCTCTTCTTTTTCTTAATGATTCCCCTGAATAACCAAAAAAATTCATGAAAAAAAACCAACCAACCCTTTCTCTTAGCTATAAATAGTTGTAAGGCTTTCTAGCTGGCAAGCTCTTTTGGTACTACAAATAAAAAACTCTCAAACTTTTTATCTCTACTCATTCTTGAAATTTGAGAGATCTAATTAAAACCAAACACATGGAAGAATTTTATGGTGGCTATAGCAACAAAAGAAACAAAGGAAAAACAGAAAAGGATGGAGATTTTCAAGAAGCAGATGTATGGGCTTATATGAAGGGAACAGATTTTTCATCTTCATCATCGTCAAGAATGGTTAAAAATAGTAGTAGTACTAATGAGTCCATTATTGTGCCACTACAGAAATCATCTACTCCTGTTAAGATCAATGAGAAGAAATCAAAAAGAGTTTCAAAAGATGGTTCATTGGTTTCTTCTGATGGTGCAGTTTATTATGGAAATGTTGATATTAATGAAGTAGACGAAGAAGATGATTATGGAGATGGAATGGTTCCACCACATGAATATATAGCAAGAAGGTTAGCAAGAAATCAGGTTGCTTCATTTTCTATGATGGAAGGAGTTGGAAGGACTCTTAAGGGAAGGGACCTTAGCAAATTAAGGAATACCATTTTAACAAAGACTGGTTTCTTGGAATAGTTAGTTAGTCATCATCATTGATATCAAGTTTTAGTACCTAACTAACAATATTAGGCTATGTTGCGCAAAGGTTTTCCAAAATGTTTTCCTACTTGTGTCGGGTCCTCAAAAAATACGTTACTTTTGAAATCCGATGTGTACCTGAAAATACTTTTGGAGAGTCCGAACAACATCGATATTAGGCCATCCATTTTTTTAATGTGTCATTACTATTTTCTTTTTCTTTTTCTTTTCTTCCTCATCATGTCTAAGTATGGCCTTCCAATTTTGAGCTCGGAGTTGCAATTTTTGGGGGAAAAGAATGGCAGGCTCTGGAATTTTGTTAGGAAGGTTTATATGTTTTTGTATCCGGTATATCATATATGAAAGAGTGGTTTTTGATTTAGTAATTTATTAGTCATGTTGTCAATAGCTAATTTGTTGCATCATTATGTCTATTGTCTGCTTAACTTAAATTAATACTGATAACTTACATATGCAGATAGTATAAAGAATTTATATATAGAAGTATCGTACAACAAGTAATGGTAGAGTTCATTAGAAAGAGTAGCTCTTTGCATTAGTTGACACAAGATGTTTCACTTAAATAATGGTTATACGTGCTTAACTTCTAGTACAATTTTAGTCACTCTTACAAAGATTATTCTTTTCTATTCCTTTTTTTGACAAGCATAAATTTCTTCGGCTTCTTAGAACACTGGACAATTAATGTCCGTACTTTTAAAAAGATCTTTATTGTATTTTTTAATATTGACATAAAGTTCAAATTAAAGATGAGGTAATGTTGTTAATATTTTATTTTAAAAGCAAATTGAAAGAAACAGAAGGCAGAAATCATCAAAATTAAACAGTGGAGTTTGGCAAAAAGATCATTTGGCCCCATACGATGAGTTAGAAGTAGGAATTAAGGGGCAAATTCAGGTTAAAAAATTAAAAAGATACCAAAAACATTAGTTAGTTCATACGTCCTCTATTCCAAAAGGAACACAAGATTCATTTGTATCATTTTACGCATCAATTCTATGATTTTTGAAAGAAGTTACACATTTAAAAATCATACAAAACTATACTAAAACATAAATTCAAAGAAATACAATATCAAGAAGTATTTGAGAAAATTATAGTAAAAGAGAATTATTCGTATAAAGTGAGATAAACATGTTCACTAGTTAGTAATTGCATAGTATGAAATAATAAAACTCCTAATCGTTGGTAGAAGTCAAAATCACGACCTCTTTCTTAGAAAGTGACAACGCAATTATTACTACAGTACAGAGTTAAAGCCCAACTGCCTATGTACATCTTAATGCTAGCGCAGCGAAGGTGCAAATTAACCTAAAAAGCACTTTTTGATTTTTCATATATTTCACCTTAATTTGCCTTTGAATTAGTTTTGGACTCACTCACTCAGTAGCCCTTGGAACTACAAGACTAGCTCCATCCATTCGCAATTTGTTTATTATTTTGTGTTAGCGACGAATCTCTTTCATATTTAACTATTTTAGAACTTTTTCCTTTAAATGCTACTATTATATTATGATTTAAGTAGTTTGATTTTGTCTCGTGTAAGCATTACCCTTGCTCTCGTTCTAGATTCAAGAATGCATCTGATATAATCGCCTTTCTTTACTTTTCATGTAGATAGTTTCATTTCTGTTGTGGATCCATTCCCACTGATGCTTCTCCTTTTTCTGGTCATACTATACCATAAATCCAAAATTATTTCTCAAAAGATAGGAAGACAAAAAAAAGTTTGATCAACTGGGCTCAACTAAAGCTGAGTTTTCTGGGCTTTAATTGAGCCCAAACAGACGACCCACAATTCTTGGCTCATCCTTGTTGGAGAAGTGCACGGTTAGCCATTAATTAGAGATGTCTTTACTCTTTAGTCACTATTTAAAATGTATTTATTTTTTAGCCAGTGCTTTATAATTTTTTACCCACCCGGACGAAAATACCCCTGTGCTAATATTAAGGACATGGTGTCCTTAACTTCATATCCTTAACTTTCCGTTGTTAAACTTTAGGACATCATGTCCTTAACTTCATATGTGCAATGTAAATGTTAAGGATATGACGTTCTTAACTTCATGTGTGCAGTGTAAATGTTAAGGACATAATGTCCTTAACTTATATTTGCACCTTCTGTTGTTAAACTTTAAGACCTCATGTCCTTAACTTCATACGTGCAGTGTAAATGTTAAGGACATGGTGTCCTTAACTTCATGTGTGCAGTGTAAATGTTAAGGACGCCATGTCCTTAATATTTACACAGCACTCATGAAGAAATGGTAAAAACGTCTTTTCGTATTATTTTTAATAGAGTAGTGGCTATTCTTGCTCAGCTTTAAAAATACTGGATAAAAATTAAATACCATGTTAAAAAATGGATATCCCATGCCATTTCTACCATCCTTGTCGTGCAAATATTTTTCTTCCTATACAATATTTGAAACTTATTTACTACAATTGTCCTAATTTTGTATATTATCGGCCCTAAATAAGGATTACTTACAAATTATATATATTCCACTTTAAAAGGCTCCCCATTCATTATTAGTGCCTTAAATTCTTTGCTTGAAAAAAGGTATAACTGAAGGGAACAATGGTGTTAACCACGTTTGAGTATCTGATGGCAATAGCAGCTCCCGTCATCTGAAAAGTGAAGGCCCGAAGTATACAATCCTAGATCGTGTTGAGTTGTTGGAATAGCTTGAGTGATCGTCAAGATTGGCTTGTACATCAAGTGAGTTATGAGCCTCAGAACGATAAACTTTGGCTACTAAATGCCTGAACCAGTCACAAATTAAATTTGGTATTGAACTCATTGAAGGTGATTGGCTTTTCTATTGAATGGGTCTGTTGAAGCACTATACTACTGTCCAAAATTGGATGAAATGAGTTGGATGAAAATCCTCGTCGACGATAAGCAGTAAAGAGTTTTTAGTATTCAGGTGTTTGACTATCCACCATTAACAGCCGTTAAAGCTTTGAAGCTTTAAATTCGAATTTGGGTTTATAAAAACCATTATTTATTTGTATTGGGCGTTGTTGCAAACAATTGGGAATATTGCTTGGAGTTTATATCTCAATTTTGAGAATGTTCGGTGAAAACTAAACTTGATTTTGGCTCAATTTCAGATTGAAACTCGAAGAAGAAGAAGAAGAAGAAGAACACATGACATACCATATACTTACGAAATTATAGTAAAGTTGTAGTATAATTATATGTAAATTGTATTCTATTGTAGTTATATATAATTTTTTATTTGAATGTTGTATGAAAGTTAAAAAATAGTTGTATAATGTATGAATGGTTGTATCAAATTTGTATTTAAGTTATCAATACAACCTTTTTACATAAAGTTGTTGATATGTATCAAAGTTTGTCCAAAGATTTTACGAGGTTAATAACTATCGTGTGGGGCTAGTAAAGTATTCTACTTCACTTGATTGGTTAACTTACACAATACACTAATCTATCACAAATTAACGAAACCACCTATTTAAATCATCACTAAAATGGATACACCGTACTTACAATTAATATTATACAATTTGATGGTACAACAACATACAAATTTAAAAATAAATTTCGTACAATTTAATACAAATTGATATATCTACAACAACATACATATTAAAAATAAATTTCATACAACTAATTATAGTATACACTTATTTACAACTTATCTACAACTTTCATATATTATTTTTACCCAATTAAAATACATCTACAACATCATACTACTTAAATGTAATTTTCATACAAATTTTATACAATGTCTTTTTGTGTATTTTGTATCCGATTTATATATATTTTGTATGTGGTGTGTGTTTCTTCCTCTCTAAAATTCCAATCAAAACTTTCTCTTTAATACAGTTTTGATACATATCAATAACTTTATGTAAAAAGATTGTATTGATAACTTAAATACAAATTTTATATAACGATTCATACATTATACAACTATTTTTCAACTTTCATACAACATTCAAATAAAAAACTATATTTAACTACAACAGAATACAATTTACATACAATTCTACTATAACTTTACTACAATTTCGTAAGTATATTGTATGTCATGTGTTCTTTTCTTCTTCTTCTTCTTCTTCTTCTTCTTCTTCGAGTTTCAATCTGAAATTCAGCCAAAATCAAGTCTAATCTTCATCAAACACCCTCAAAATTCAAGCCTAATCTTCATCAAACACCCTCAAAATTAAGATATAAACTCCAACCAATATTCCCAATTGTTTGCAACAACACCCAATCCAAACAAATAATGGTTTTTGAAAACCCAAATTCGAATTCAAAACTTCAAAACTTTTTAATAGCTGTCAATAGTGGAGAGTCAAACACCTTCAAAATTTATTGATTGACAATTTCAATTTGAACACCAATTGTGCAACATGAAAGGAAATTGCTAAGTTAAAACTCTATAGTAAAACGATTGAAATCCATTGATGAATTCCATTAAAAATATATACAACATGAAAGGATAAAAGATAGAGGACATCAGAGGAAGAAAAATTGGGGAAAGAAAGATTGAGAGACAGAGAGAGACGGAGAGAGAGAGAGAGAGAGAGAGAGAGAGAGAGAGAGAGTAGGAGAGAGAGAGACGGAGAGGGAGAGCGCAGGAGGGAGAGAGAATAAGGAAGGGGAATAATTGATTCCTTATTCAATTCCTAATATAAAGGAATACTCATTTAATTCCTAAAGTGTATATAATTGGTAAATTGTATATGCTTATGTAATTAAATTGAAACTTGAGTAGGGAAGATAATAAAGTTTCAAATAGTGTATTAGAAGGTAAAAATCCCCAGGAATTAAAAGCAGTATTGCTATTCATGAAATTAGTACCTCAAATTAAGAACTCTTGGATTCCCTAAAACTCTATAATATACTCCTTTTATATAGTCCTTAAACATAATGTATATTCTATACAAGGGTAGTCATGCAATTTTCAGTATATCATTGAATCGGTTTAATTACTGAGCTTTCACATGATTTTTAACTTGTGATTTGATCATTGATGAACTATTAGAGCTTGCACATAATTGTGGTTCAATGATCAGATTCGGAGTAAGTAAAACTAGAAACATTTTGTAAAATGCAAACTATTAGGCATGAAAAGTTTGTGAAAAAATGCATTTTATTATATTTGATAAATTCACTAACATTGGGGAACTAGTTTTTTTTTTTTTTTTTTTTTTTTTTGGTAACTAAACATGTTTCATTATTCACCAACGAAGAATTACAAAGCAAGCACAGTCATCCACTACTAGCTATCCAAAAACTAAACTCTTCTATACCTATTACATACTAGTGCTATTAACACTTCACATCAAAAAAGGACAATACAACTGGTTTGGAGACTTGTTTCTGGTCTGGGAATTAGTTTTATATATATATATATATATATGAAGACTTGCTCCTCATCTTAGTGAAAACATCTTGAACAAGTATCTTTATTAGTTGCAGGCCATTAGAGTAAGTCAATTTGTAGGTTATTTTGGAAATGAGGTAAGAGAAAATCATCTCATTGAGAAGTTAATTATGTTGGAGATCAAAAGCAGGCACACTCTAAAGAGGCGGATCCAGATTTGAAGCTTATGGGTCCTATAGTAACCTCGAATTATATATGCAATAACAATTGGGTTTCACAGTCAAACTCATCTCCTTCCCTGCCAGAACTCATCTCTTGGATCCTCTTAACTGTGATGATAAGGACTTGGGTGAGCTTAGCCAATTCCAGCTTCCAGGTAAACAGTGAATTTACTTCATATATAGTCTTTTTATTCAGGTGCAAGGTAGTTCACATTTTCATAGATATATCTATTTCACCAACTTCTCCGAGAAATTACTTAATCGTTACGCAGTTCGTGCTAAGTCAGAACTTGCCCGAGAAAGAATTTCGCTACCTTAATACCATTATAGTTACAGTCGCTGTTCACCATAGGTTGCCGGGTTCCTTGTCATTAGATCACCAACTTCCTTGATGCTTCGGAATCGAGAAGGTCATCAGCTTCATTATACGACTTTGCGGAGATCTGTATATCAAGTTAACTACGGCATAGACATCTTTTCCAATATAACAATAATCTCCCATTGTCTCAAGTTTCAACATAGAACAACCGATCGAGGTTCTGAGTTTCTGCAGCTGGAAATCCTCTTGAAGGGGAGCTGGAGATCTTCATGTAAGGCTACTTAAATAAAACCTATAAGAACCATTTTTTGGGTGGCGTATAGTAACATCAAATCAACAAAAATCCCTAATGAAAACTTACGGTGACTACATATTTAACTCAACATAAAAGTACTATGTCCAGATATTGGTGATTGGTAAGCTAATTTACATAATAACAATTGAAAAAGCTAGGACAACACAACAATGATAATGTTCATCCAATTAATTTTCTTTTGTTTCATTCAAGCGTTATATCTCTGGTGTCTCATTTCGTTTTTATTTTTAAAATAACCTAACAATTCAGTATATAGAAGATAAATTCATTTGAAATGCAAAACCACACGGTCAAAAGGAGACATAAGCCAAAACCAATCAATGGCAGTAATTCTTGATTAACGATCGTTAGACAACATAACTCATGATATCTAAAGTGCTTCTTAGAAGCAATTTTGATTGTCAAGTTGGTCAATTATTTATTACCCACTTAGGAAAAAACTGATAACGTACGATATTGGAGCTTTAACAATGACTTAAATAATGAGGTAAAGCACATAATCATAAATCTTTCACCTACTCAACACTACTTTTGTCAAAAGCAGGCAATCTTTTTAGCTCCAAACCATTTACTTCCAACAACAGCGATCTTCTTGCCCTACTTGCCTTTATACCTACTACATATAACTGCATCTTAATTTCTTTAATTAAATCCCAACATTGATTATGACGAAGAAACAACAATAATATAATTATCAACTGAACATAATGATAATGCGTATAATAATCATAGTAGCTGGTGACGAAGAATATATATGAATGCATGAATCTGTTATCTACGAATAGAAAAGAAAAAAAATGTGTAGTTTTGAGAGAATATATAATGGAATTGCAACTCCTTTATAGATATGGCCGTCACCCTGTGGCTGCTCAATATGTAGATAGATAGAAATCTCCAGCTAATGCTCCAAAGCATCCATTACTGCACCTAATGAAAATAATATTTCTTTTTCTAGGATATTCAACAGACAATTTTCTTTTATTTTCTGGGGATTTAGAAAAGAAATTCTTGTTACTTCGTCACTCAGCATTCCTTTCCAACTTAATTTTCAAAAGACAAAAATTATATATATATATATATATGTTGAGAGAGAGAGAGTTCTGGGATTAGAGGAGGGTGGCTTGGAGAAAAAAGCTTCAAATTTACTTAGAAACTGAAGAGAGAATGGAAAACAAGTAGACAAAATCAAGAAAAAAAAATAAAGCAACTGAGGATTTAATAGGGCTGTTGAGTGATCGAGATTATACTAATATACGTGATATTGGCACGGCTCAATCAAATAACAGAGTTCTAAACAAAAAGAACTCGGCTTTCTAATTGAACCGCACCAATATCTCGTATACATTTTTCGTATAGAACAATTAAAATCTTACTGCGATATATATATCCAAGCAAAGAAAACTTACACGCACGCACGAGAGGCCGGCTGCAGATATTGATAATCTAAGAGATATATAATAAGCCGGAGGGAAGAAGGAAACTGAAAAGGATGGATTTATAGATAGACAAAGAGGAATCTTCAGGATATAGAATAAATATAGTGGTAGGGAAGTAGTTGGCATATCTTAGTTGTAATGAAGAATATTATGCCTGTGATGGTCCTTCTACATATAATGGGGGGTGGGAGGTAGTAAGGGAGTGGGGTTGGAAGTGACGAAGCGAGAAACTCTAACAAGAATTTTTTTAAGATGCAAGAATATCGCACCTGAAATATAAAATTATGACACCCTAAAAATAGTTATTGTGTCACCCTTGTTGCAATACAAATAGTATTTATAAGTTATAATTTGCACTATATAATTTTTCAACATAGGAGATTTAATATTCAAGAGAAATGACTCTCTTATGGCCACTATTTTTAGATATCTTGTATGTTTTTTCTAAATTTTTTATGTGTAAAGCCGAAGATTTCTTGAAAAAAGACATAAAATTAAAAATAAATTTGTAAAAAGGATTAAAAAATCAATTTTCTAGTTGAAGATGGGATATTCTCGCCCCTTCAAACGTATAGCTCCATCCCTAGGTGTAAGGAAAATAAGGGATATGAGTAAAGGGAAGTTGCGAGGAACAGGCATTGAATATTGCCAACAACCCAACAAGAAAAAGGAGGTTGGTATATTTACTCAAAAGCTAGGAAACGATGAAAAAGCTCACTGAAGCAAATCTGGGGCTTTTCCATATGCATTTATTATACTTATTGGATTAGAAAAATGGCATATCACGAATCAATACCATGACACCTTATTTTTTTGAATTTCAAATATATCTTGCTAGCCCACTTTGGGGGTGGTTGTTTACTTTAGTATTTGAATTGTTCTTGCATTTCTCGTTTTCTACAAATATTGTGACAGGTATGAGAGCAAAACTCGACTATCATAAAGCTAGATGGGCAGAAATAATAGACAGATTATCATGTAAAATTAGGGGTAGCAAACAGGCGGATCAAAAACGAGTAATGCAAAAATGGATAAATTATCTCATCCGATCCATATTTAATACAAATAAAAAATGGTTTAACCCGCAGATAATACGGATATCCATATTATGCATGGCTTCTTGAATATGATCATTTTTGCAAGAATTCTTAGTCTGCTAAACTTAAGGAACTCCTAATTTGAGGCTTTACAAACATAAAAGTTAAACGCAATCGTTATCTATTAGTTATCAATTTTCTAAGTGAATAATATAGTTTTATCCATATTTGACCCGTTTTTAAACAGTTCATTATCCAACACATTTTTTAGTAGATAATATGGGTGGATAACTGTTTTTATTTAACCATTTTGCCGCCACTACGTAAAACCAGCAGAGGATGAGGATAATCCCTTTCAACTTAAAATTCATAAGTGGTATTTTTTTTTCCTTTTCTAGTTTAGTTTATAAGTTTATTTTTGAGGAAAGATACTGCATAAAGTTTTCGTCCTTTCTAGCTTTTATTGGACCATTGTTTTAAAAGAAAAAAATCTGTTATTTTAGTATGGTATATTTGCGCATATAGAGGTGAAATTTTCTAGTACTAGTAGTGTCCATAAATGAAAAATTAAATAGCTTTTACCGAAATTTGAATGAGGGTTTTCACGTGAAAACCCTGAACAGCATTTTGCCTCTCCTTTCAGAGAAGAGAGCATTGATTGCTCAAATGACAAATCCATGACCATTTGTACGTCCCTTGGTCTGCAATCTGCATATGCACAGTGAGATGCAAGTTGATGCTGCCTTTCCATTTTGGCGGTTTAATCAACCTTCTATTATATTTCAATGTCCACAGGCGTACTATTAATTCATATTCACGTCAAGTAAATCTACTATAGAGATTCTTCTAAATCAAGAATTTCGATTAAAAATGAAAGAATTTCATCCATCTCATCACACTCCTAGATGGTACATGATTTTGCTCAATGTAATGTTTATTGATATAATTAAATTATTTCATATGAAGCTCAATTTTAGTACATTTATGCATGTCGCTGAGAACCCAAATATCTCATTTGTAGGTGGAGAAATGGATTCAGAATCTTAAACGAGTGGACGTAGAATATCACTGCATTCACTTTCTCTTCATGTCAATAACTAGGAACGTCATGTATGTATTATTTTTATTTAACTTTATACATGGAGTTCGAAACTACTTACATGTAGGAACTTGTGGAGGTGAGCTTGTCATTATAATGCAAAGCTAGGTTGCATTTGTTTTAGTTTGTGGGGAAGATTGTCATTTTGTATCCTTGATATATTTTATATATTTGGATTCCGAAACATTCGCCTTGACTTTCTATATACTTTATCTAGTCGATATACATAAATTATATATTTATTATGCATAGTTATGCATATATTATACATAAAATTTACATATATTATACATTGGCTGGCTATTTTTAGTTAAGTTTGTTGAGTGGCTGCTATTTAGGTTAATTCTTCTAATTATTATAATTAAAACGTGTCAATATAATAATAATGTACCCCAAATCGCACGAGTAAACTAACAGAAACCTAGAAGAAACAAAAACATAAAACTAATACCTAGACACTGTTACTAATTTAATCAGAAGAAGATTATAGATTTTTTTTCTCTATATCGATTTCTTTGACTGTAAAACAAGCGATCTTATTTGAAAAAAAGTTTCCATTTTATTGGGATAAATATCATCAAACTGAGCTTCTGCATCAAAAAGACTCAATCTCGTGAACGATCTAACAAATATCCGTCACCACCACAACACAAGCACCCTTTTTCCATTCATTCTATCTAAGAAAAAAAATTCAACATAGACCACGACCCCCATTAATTTTTTCTCTCATTCTTTTGAACATGTATTGGGTAAAATACTTTTACACGATTTCGGGTCGGGGCTGACCCAACTAGAAAAAGTCGTAAAGGAGGCGTTATAAGACCAAACTAGTCCGGTACGGAGACAAGAAGTTGGGCTCGATAGTCGGAGCAACCGGGATGGAATGAATCGATGCGACCGACCGGGAAATGCTAAAGGACCGAAGACCGGTCTCGAACCGCATATCTCGCCTATCACCGGATATTTCGCCAGGAGCAATTATCTCAACCGTCTTAGCCGTTAGAACGCGATTTGGGGAGATTCTACCCCGGATTTTAGGGGATTTACCCTATAATCAGTTATTTACCTTGTTTATAATTCTGATTGTAGCCTATAAGAGGCAGTTTTTGGCTCATAGTTAAACACACACGAGACATCAATAGAAAAACTCTCTATCTTCTTTGGTTATCTAATACAGTTATTGTTACTACTGCAAAAGGCTGATATTCTTTCACATTGTTCACCACAATTAACGGTTTCATCACTTTTCTCTTACATTTTAATTATCTCGTCATATTATTATTATTTAGCATCAATTAGTTTACGGATCCTTAGCACTGCGAACAAATTCAATTGTTATCCAATTTTTAGGGTAAACAGTTTGGCGCCCACCGTGGGGCTAAGGATATTAGTAAACTTTTGATACATTTTTTTTTTCAAACACAATTTTACACTTGCTCTTTGCAGAAATTTCTGTTTTTCAGGTCACCAGGTAAAACATGGCACACTCACTTCCAACCAACAATGAACTCAACAATCGAGTTGGAGATGATGTCATACCCGAGCACGAAGGTCCGGTAGATATCAACTCCCAAATGGCATTTGACGCCAACCAGGCGCCAGGCTCTTCACACAGCGTTCCGGGTGAAAATCGTTCAGGAATTCAGGAAAATGGAGAGGAAGTAATTAGCCTCAGGACGATTTTTGAGATGCTGCAAAATCAACAGGCAGCGATAGCACAGTTACAAAATCGAGTTCAGAACCAGGTGGGAACGGATAATGTCCTGCCACAGGCTGCGCCCGAACAAGGTGAACCGGCCTCAACACAACCAAATGAGGGCAGTTCGGAGGCTAACTTCGGAATTATCAAAATGCTCGAAGAATTAACCAAACGAGTTGAGACCGGGGAAAAAAAAATTGAGGATAACAACAAGAAGGTCGAAACATACAACTTAAGAGTCGACCAAATACCGGGTGCTCCTCCAGTTCTGAAAGTCTTAGATGCCAAAAAGTTCGTGCAGAAGCCGTTCCCGTCTAGTGCTGCTCCGAAGCCGATCCCGAAGAAGTTTCGAATGCCCGATATCCCAAAATATAACGGGACTTCGGACCCCAACGAGCATGTGACAACATATACTTGTGCAATAAAGGGAAACGATCTCGAAGACGACGAGATTGAATCTGTCCTATTAAAGAAGTTCGGAGAAACCCTATCTAAAGGGGCGATGACGTGGTATCATAATTTGCCACCAAATTCTATCGATTCGTTTGCTATGTTGGCTGACACATTTGTAAAGGCTCATGCGGGGCCATTAAAGTAGAAACGAGGAAATCGGATCTGTTCAAAGTCAGACAACACAACAATGAGACACTTAGGGAATTCGTGTCTCGGTTCCAGATGGAGCGGATGGATCTGCCTCCGGTCACGGATGATTGGGCAGTACAGGCTTTTACGCAAGGATTGAATACCAACAGTTCGGCG
>MCJB01050164.1:0-47445 GCA_002018475.1 Nicotiana obtusifolia
GTACTAAGAGATTGAGGACCGGCCTCGAACCGCATATCTCGCCACTCACCGGATATTTCGCCAACAGTTAATTGTTACAACCGTCATAGCCGTTATGCCGTGATTTGAGGGGATTCTATCCCAAATTTTAGGGGATTTATCTTGTAATTAGTTATTTACCTTATTTAGAACTCTAGTTTTAGCCTATAAGAGGCATACTTTGTACACCATTGAGGGGGAGATTCTCTCAACTTTATCATCACTTTTCTAGTTGCTTGATACCATTTACACTGTTCATACGAGGATTCCACCATTTTTCGTATTGTTCATCTCAGTTCATATCTTTATTTCTTCTTACATTTCAATCGATTTTACCATATTGTTATTTAGTATCAAATTAATTCACGGATCCTTAGCACCACGAACAAATTCAATTGTTATCCGGTTTTCAGGGTAAACAATATATATATATATATATCAATAATTTATTTTGCTGTTCTCGTGCATAACAAATGTGGATTTATCTCTTTATCATAACCATCAATGATTGTGGTCGGGTGATAAATTTATACTCTTATATTTATAATTAGAGATTTTGAATTCGAACCCTGAAAATTAATTTATTTTTAGTAGGGAGCGTTTTGAGTAGAAGTTAATTGTAATTTCAAAACACAGAATGAGAAAAGAAAAAAAATTCTTTACTAATAAGGATGCCTTGAGTTAAGGCGATTATTCTTAACTTTTTTTGGAGGGAATCTCGTAAACATTCACTTAGAACAAGGCTATTTTGCCACGTTAAGGTCTTAATGTTAATTACTACTTGTAACTATACAAACATTCGATAACTCAAAGTATTTCTCAACAAATATCCATGCGAAAGATAAGGGAACAAAGAATGAATATGATGATGACTCTTTTAAAAGTGCTATGCAGAAAATCTACTTTTAAACGAAAACTGAGTTCACACTAGTTAAATAACGGGTAGAAGAACACAATCTTTTCAATTAAATGAAAAAAATACTTTAGTTGATCAGTCGTTATCTATACCTTTTTGGTTGGCCAACTTTTCCTAGCTTTCCTCATTTGATGTGCTAGTACTACCACTCATAGTATCACCATCACATCGAATATTACCTCCCTTCTACATCGTTGATTATTATTTTTAAATATTCCAAAAATCAACCATATTATACTAATCTAATATCAGAAAGATTAAAATTAGAGTTTGTGGATAATTGAGGGACTAAAAGCACAAATTATCTTATTATCATAAATAGTAAATAAAAGGGATACCAGTACTATTGGTCCCTTGATTATTGGCAAACTATGATTTTGGTACATGTGACATATTACTCAGCACATTTAACATTCAACTAATTAAACTGTATATTTTTTATTCTTTTAAGTAAGATATGTTACATCAAGATTATTTTAAAAACTATATTATCGTCAATCATGGAGTAACAATATAAGCTTAACATGAGATATGAGCAATTAATTTGTCACGATTGAAATTCTCACACATGGAGTAGTGATGACGTCTAATACTGCTTGCTAGACAAGCCAACACTTGACAATAAATAAGGAGCAAGTTTAACAGATAATAATATATTGAGATAGAATAAAAGTAAACTCAGATACATATGATAATAAAAACCTCCAATCATTTGGTGTCACAGAAAACATGTGCCGCTAAAATACTACATGTAAGGTTTAAAGAGAAATGTAATATTGTATGATACAAGGAAACATCAATAGAGATAGCAAGGGGACTCTAAGGTCTGCAAACACCATGCAGTACTACCTCAAGTCTCCTGGAAAAGGTCTAAGCAATCACCTCAGAATGCCGCTGGGACCAACACGGGGACATGCACAAAAAGTGCAGAAATGTAGAATGAGTGCCTCCGATCCCATATACTCAGTAAGTATCATGCGTAACCTTGACGAGTTAGTGGCGAAGCTATGACAAGACACTCACTGTAAATATATACGAGTACTAAACAGAACAGTAATAACAATATAGAGAAACGAGTAACTATATAATGAAAGGAATAAGAAAATAGATGACAGAGAGCCCGGAATATCATCACATCACAGTCTCATAATACAAGACGGTAGCGAAGCATAACAACCAAAAATAACTACAAGACATTCTTTCCGTTGTGGTGCTCAACCTGATCCGAATATCAAGAGTCTATGCCATTGTGGCACGCAGCCCGATTGCAATACTAATAACAATACTATTGCGGCACGCAACCCGATCCTACTATATTAATTCATTTGAAAATGATCAGTAACAACAAACACGACAAGTCTCACAACATAATATCAAATGGAACTAGAATGCATAAATCAACAACGAAGTACAAGCACGAACAAGGAAGGTCAAACAGTGCAATATCCAAGAGCTAGCCCCACAACATATACCAACAAGACTTAGACAAGTTGTAACACGAGAACAATCTAAGTTCACGCACCACATTACACAATAAAGAAAAACAAGGAACAAGTAAAGACAATAAGGCAAATAAGGAGAAGAAGCAAGTAAAAGCATCTTTCTAATAACATAAAAAGGCATGTAGGAAGTAAATACATACGTTGAATTAAAGAATAAAGCAAACAGAAGTAGGTAACAATTCAAGGTAGTTATCAAGTTAAGAAATATAGGTGGCAAGAAAACATGTATCAAACAGGGCACATACTAAAGGGAATCACGAAATAAGGGAAAGACATTGCACAATTTAGGGCAGAAAGTGAGCTTGAATATCCCGCATGCTTATAACCATAACAACTCATATACAGTCGTCATCTTGTATATACGTTGTCCCACGCATATAGCACGTAGGAAATAGATCAATCATATCCTAATTCTCTCAAATCAAGGTTAACCATGATACTTACCTCATTTCGGAACAAGATCAACAATCCAACACCACTTGCCCTTTAAAACAAGCCTCCAAATGATCGAAATCTAGTCAAATATTACGCAAATAAGTCAAAACAAGCTTTAGAAACCACCCTAGTATCAAAAAGGTTCGATCTTTAACATATTTGAAAAAGTCAACACAATGTCAACCTGCGCCCAAGTGGTCGAAACCCGAAATTAACACCAAATCTAGATTATTCATTCACCACCGAGTCAAACTATGTGATTTATTTTAAGATCTTACCTCAATTTGAGGTCTAAATCTCAAAAACTACAAAATCCTAAATTTTCAAACCCCTATTTCTAATCTATGAAATGTTAGATTTAATAGTGAAAATCAATTTTAAAAAAAATAATGAAAATTGAACAAAAATAAGTTGAAGTTACTAGCCTATGAATTTGGGAAGGAATTGCTCTCCAAAATTGTCTCTATGTGGAGTCTAGGTTTCAAAGATGGAATAAAATAAGCTAAATCCCGAAATCCCAACCTTTTACCCAGCTGTATGTATCACAATTGTAAACTCTTGTTCGCAATTGGGATGCTTGCAAATGCGACCAGACCTTGAGCTCCTCTGATGTCACGAATGCGATAAAGATTTCACATTAGTGAAGGACCCGCCCTTGCAAAAGTGAACAAAGCTTCGCAAAAGCGAAGCTGTCCATCTACTCTCCAGTATCACAACTGTGACCCATATGCTTGCAAATGCGAAGGACCACCCTTCGCAAAAGCGGTCATAACTTTGCAATTGTGAAGATGCTCATCTCCCCCCAGCATCACAAATGCGAGGCTCGCATTTGCAAACAGACCCTCGCAAATGCGAGGTCCTCAACACCAGCAATTCCAGCCTTGCCAAAGTAGTCGAAAACTCATCAGAAACTCACTCGAGCACCTTAGACTCCAATCCAAACACCCACTCAAGTATCATAACCTCATACGAACTCGTTCATAAGCTCAAATCCTCCAAAAAAAACATCAAAAATCAAAAATCAAACACCAAACTCAATTCATACTTCAAATTTTCAATTTGCACATCATGTGCCGAGTCCTTGAGCCATCCTTGGACCCCAACCAAATATGCGTACAAGTCTAAAATCATCATACGAACTTATCGAAATTGTCAAAACACCAATCCGAGGTCATTTATCAATAATATTGACCTTGGTCAATTGTAGCCATTTTCAAGTTCAAAATTCATGGTTTCCCTTAAAAATTCACACTTAGATTTTCAGAAATTAACACGGACCATGCACGCAAGTCCTAAATCATCATATAGCTCTATGAAAGGTCTCAAATCATAAAAAAGGTATCTAGTACTCAAAACAACCTATCGGATCGATATACTCCACCTCTATATGAAATGCCTCGAACGGACATAAAAATGTATCAGGATTGGTAAAAAGATGGAATAACTGCTTCTGATGTTGGACCGGACTCCACGTAGCCTCCTCGGTCGGCTGACACTGTCTAATGCACTTTCACAAAAGGAATATCCTTAAATCTCAACTTTTGAACCAAGAATAGCCACCCGCTCTTCTTCATAAGTCAAATCCTCATCAAGTTGCACCGTGCTGAAGTCCAAAAGATGAGACTTATCCTCATATTACTACCAAAGTATAGAAACATGAAACACCATATGTACCCCTGTTAGGCTGGGAGGCAATGCAAGCCTGTAAGCAATCTCCCTAACTCTCTCCAAGATCCCAAAAGACCTATGAACCTCGGGCTCAACTTGCCCTTCTTCCCAAATCGCATCACGCCTTCATAGACGAAACTCAGAGAAGAACCTTCTCATCTTGCATGTAAGCCACATCATGAACCTTCCTATCAGCATAAATCTTTTGCCTGCACTGCATTGTACGAAGTTGCTCCTGAAACAATTTCAAATTCTCACATACAGCACGAACTAAATCTATGCCCAACAATCTAGTCTCACCAAGCTCAAACCAACCAACCGGAGAACTACATCGCCTCTCATATAAAGCCTCATAAGGAACCATTTGGATACTCGACCGATAGTTGTTATTGTAGACACACTTCGCTAGAGATAGAAACTGGTCCCAGTGACCTCCGAAATCAATAACACATGCCCTCATCCTCCAAAATCTGAATGATCTACTCGGACTGCCTGTCCATATAAGGGTGAAATACAATACTCAACTCAACCTACATGCCCAAATCACATTGAAAAACTCTCCAAAAATGTGATGTGAACAGGGTCCGTTGTCTGAAATGATAGAAATGGGTACACTATGCAGGAAAATAATCTCTCTAATGTAAATTTGAGCCAACCGCTCTAAAGAGTAGGAAGTCATCACGGGGATGAAATGCGCGAACTTGGTCAACCGGTCCACAATGACCCAAATAGCATCATAGTTCCTCAAGGTCGATGGAAAGACTGCCACAAAGTCCATAGTGATGTGCTCCTACCTCTACTCCGATATCACTTACTTCTGAGTCAAACCACCTGGTTTATGATCTTCCGCCACCAATAAGACTGCTTTTACTCACGATGCACCTTTGTGACACCTCGGTGATTAGAATACAGTGAGCTATGAGCCTCTTCAAGGATCAACTCTCTCAAACCATCAACATTCAGAACACAAATCTGGCCCTCAAACCACCACCTTCATCCCTAGTCACAACTTTCTTAGCACCAACCTATTGCACCGTGTCTTTCAACACCAACAAGTGAGGATCATCAAACGGGCGAGCCTTGATACACTCCAACAAACATGATTGTGCCACAACACAAGCAAGAACCCTACTAGGCTTCGAAATATCAAACCTCACGAACTTTTTAGATAAGGCTTGAACATCCATGACCAATGGTCTCTCTGCTATCGATATAAATGCCAAGCTACCCATGCTCTTTGCCTTCCTACTCAAGGCATCAGCACCACATTAGCCTTCCATGGATTATATAACATAGTAATATCATAGTCTTCAATAACTCCAACAATTTTCGCTGCCTCAAATTAAGATTATTTTCTTGAATCGATGTTGGAGACTCCGATGATCGGTGTAGACCTCACATGGCACACCGTATAAGTAATGCATCCAGATCTTGAGTGCATGCACAATGGCTACTAACACCAAATCATACACGAGGTAGTTATTTTCATAAATCTTCAACTGACGAGACACGTAGGCAATCACTCTACCATATTGCATCTACACTACGCCAAATCCAATACACGATGCATCACAATATATATAGTGTAAGACCATGAACCATTGGGCAATACCAACACTAGGGTTGTAGTAAAATTAGTCTTGAGCTTCTGAAACCTCTTCTCACACTCGTCAGACCATCTGAAAAGAGTGCCCTTCTGAGTCAACTTGGTCAATGGGGCTAAAATAGATAAAAACCCCTCCACAAAACGATAATAGTAGCCCGCCAAACTCAAGAAGCTCCGAGTTTATGTAGATAAAGTAGGCCTAGGCCAGTTCTGAGTAGTGTTAATCTTCTTAGGATCCACCTTGATGCCATCAAAAGACATAACATGACCAAAGAAGGAAACTGAGTCCAACCAGAACTCACACTTCAAAAACTTGGCATAAAGCTGATGATCCTTCAAAATTTGAAGTACAATCTGTATGCGTTGCTCATGCTCCTCTATAATATCATCAATGAAGACAATCACTAAGGAATCCAAATAAGGCTTGAAAACTCAGTTTATCAAATCCATGAAGGCTGCTAGAGCATTAGTCAAACTAAATGACATCACAAAGAACTCGTAATGCCCATAATGAGTCCTAAAAGTTGTCTTAGGGACATCTGATACCCTAATATTCACATGATGGTAGCTAGATCTCAAATCAGTCTTGGAAAGCATCTTGGCATCCTGAAGCTGGTCAAATAAATCATCAATCCTAGACAACAGATATTTATTGTTGATGGTAACCTTATTAAATTGCCAATAGCCAATGCACATCCTCATCGATCTGTCCGTCTTCTTTACAAATAATATTGGTGCACCTCAAGGTGAAACACTCGATCTAATGAATCCTTTGTCAAGCAAATCCTGCAACTGTTCTTTTAGTTCCTTCAACTCAATTTGAGCCATAGGGTACGGTGGAATAAAAATAGGCTAAGTACCCAAAACCAAATCAATGCAAAAGTCAATATCCCTATCATGTGCCATACCCGACAAATTTGTAGGAAATACCTTTGAAAACTCCCTCACAACCGGGACCGAATCCATAGGAGTAACCTCCGCGCTAGAATCTCGGATGTAAGCGAAATCTGCTACACCCCTTCTGAACCACATACTAAGCCTTCGAATATGAAACCACCATGCTAGTGGAATGATCGAGGGCTCCTTTGCACTCTAATATAGGCAACCCCAGCATAACTAACGTCATAGTCTTGGCATGACAATCCAAGATAGCGTGATACAGGGACAATTGATCCATACCAAGAGTGAACCCAAAATCCACCATATCCAATAACAAAATATCTACTATACTATCAAGACCATTAATAGTAACAACACATGACCAGTACACCCGATCAACTAATTTGGAATCTCCGACTAGTGTAGACACAGAAACATGAATATCAAGAGAATCACGAGACATACTCAAGTGAGATGCAAAATACGAAGACACATATGAATATGTAGAACCCGGATCAAACAACTCAGAAGCATCTCTATGATAGACTAAGATAAAACCTGTAATATTGCATCGGACGACTCGGCCTCAGGCCTACTCGATAATGCATAACACCGAGGATGAGCCCCACCAGCCTATCCTTCAATCTCTAGGATGACCTCTCAGTGATTGACCTCCACCTCTAACAGACTGGCCTCCACGTCGGGCTACCTGACCCCCGCCTCTAGCTAGTTGATCGAGTAGTGAAGCAACTGATGTTGCAATCATGGCACGAGTAACCTACTATGGTATGCTGCCCTGCAATCTAGGACAATACTTCATGATATAACCTGCATCTCCGCACTCAAAGAAAATCTTTGGCTGGCATGGCTACTAAATTTGAGGTTTTCTTTGACGACCGAATGACCATTGTAGTAGCTCTAAATCAGTGTTGCACTAATAGGAGCTGGAGGTGTACTGAATGCTAGCTGCTCGGAACAATGTCTGTAAGGACTACGACTGTTGATGTACCATGTGTGACCTGTAGTGCTGACTATACCGGCCTTAGGATATCCTCTACTAAAAGAACCCCTTCCTTCAGATGAGGAACCATTGAATCCTCCAAAATAACAAGGCCTCTTATTAGAGTTTATCTCTCTCGCCTGGCCTCTAATGAGCTCAATCCTCCTGCTAATCTCCACTACCTGAGTAAAAGAAATCTCAATCTCGGCCACTCTGGCCATCTAAAGTCTGATGCCATATGCAAGCCCCTCTATGAACTCTACACCTTTTTTCCTCTCAGTAGGGATCCGGATACTTGCATGGCGAGATAAATCAACAAACCTAGTCTCAAACGTAGAAATGGTCATGCTACCCTACTAAAGGCGCTCGAACTAGATACACAAATCATCTCTCTGAGTGAGGGGAAAAAACCTCTCCAAGAACAACAGCAAAAACTGAGCCCATGTGAGAGGAGACGATCATGCTGGCCTGCGCAGCTCATAAACCTGCCACCACCTCTTGGCTGACCCATGCATCTAAAAGACGGTGAAATATACTCCATTGGACTCAACTAGTCCCAATTTATGCAAAATCTCATCAAAACGGTCCAAAAAGTCATGGGTATCCTCTAAAGGTGCACCGCTAAATTGAGGGGGAAACAACTTGGTGAACCCATCCAACCTCTTCAGCTCATTAGTTGACATCGCGGGCATGTCCCCTAGCTGTGTAGCAGTAATAGGCCAAACCACCCCAACTGGTAGAACTTCTAGGTTCATATAACCATTGGCCATCTTCTCTGGGTATGAGAAATGGGAGTCTGAACTCCTCCCCTGGCCTGAGAAGCGGCTGGTTCCTTCGGAAACACATCGTCTTGAGCCATGTTCTCTATGAAGCCCACCATACAGACAAAGGCATCCTGAAGCACTGAGTAGTAATGAACCCCTATACGACCTGAGCTGGTCCTATTGGCTCAACCTGATCTGGAACCTCGTCATCCTAAGATATTTGGGGCTCAACTACGGATGCCACTGCGCGTGCTCTAGGTTGAGCTTTGCCTCTACCTCAACATCTAACCTTGCCCCTACCCCTGGTTGTGGCTAAAATTTGGGGCTCTGGCTCTTGATTAGATACGGATGAAGCACTTGTCTTCCCTATCTGTGAGAGAATAAGAGAAGAAATATTCAATCAATATGATATAACAAAGTCGCACGATAGAGAAAGAAAGAAAGTGAAGTTTCCTAAAACCTTATAGCCTCTAGAAAATAAGTATAGATGACTGATCCTCAAGACTCTACTAAGTTTGCTCATGACTCGTGAGACCGATGCAACCTAGGTCTCTGATACTAACTTGTCTCCAAATTTCCACATCATGGGGTCGTGATGACGCTTGATACTGCTTTCTAGGCAAGAGAAAACTTGATAATAAATAAGGAGCTAGTCTAACAGATAACGTCATAAGATAGAATAAAAAGTATGCTCAGATATATATATATATATACACACACACACATGACAATAATTTTAAACCGTGCGCCTTATACACAACCTCCCAAGATTTGGTGTCACAAAATACATGAGCCACTAGAATACTACATATATGGTCTGGAAGGAAACACAATACTGTCTGATATAAGGAAAGAGCAATAGAGATAGGAAGGGGACTCCAGGGTACGAATCCCAAGCAGCACTTCAAGCCTCCTTGAAAAAATCTGAGCAATCACCTCTGAATGTCGTTGGGACCAATACTGTGATCTACACAAGAAGTGCAGAAGTGTAGTATGAGCATAGTTGACCCTATATACTCTGTAAGTATCGAGCCTAGCCTTGACGAGGTAGTGACGAAGCTATGACAAGACACTCACTGAAAACATATACGAGTAATAAGCAGAAAAAGCAATAACAATATAAAAAACGAGCAACTACATAATGAACGGAATAAGAAAATAGATGATAGAGGATCCCAGAATATCATCACATCACAACCTTATAACGCAACGCGGTAGTGGAGCATAACATCTAAGAATAACTACAAGAAATTCTTCTCATTGCGGTGTGCAACCCAATCCTAATATCAATAAGAACAAGTGTCTATACTATTTCGGCGCACAACCCGATCCCAATATCAATAACAATACTGTTGCAGCGCAAAAATCGATCCAATATATCAGTTTATTTGAAATAACCAATAACAACCAACACGACAAGTCTCACAACATAATATTAAAGGGAACTAGAGTTCATAAGTCACCAAGAAAGTACGAGCATGAACAAGGAAGTTCAAACAGTACAATATCCAAGAGCTAGCCTCACAACATATACCAACAAGACTTATTAGACAAGTTGCAACACGAGAACAATCTAAGGTCACACAACACTACATTACATAATACAGTAAAACAAGGAACATGTAAAGTCAATAGGGAAAATAAGAACATGAAGCAGCTACAAGCATCTATCTAATAACAGAAAAGGGCATGTACCACGTAAAGTCATACATTGATGTAAAGCATAAAGCAAATAGAAGCAAGTAACAATTGAAGGTAGCTAGCAAGCGAAGGCATATAGGTTTCAAGAAAACATGTATCAGATAATGTCATATAATAAAAGGATATACAAAATACGGGAAAGACATAGCACAATTTAAGGCATAAAGTAAGCTAGAGTACCCTGCATGCACATACCCATGACAATGCATATACACTCTTCATCTTGCATATACATCGTCCCCACACATAAATCACATAGAAAATAGATCAATCATATCTAATTCCCTCAAATCAAGGTTAACCATAATACTTACCTCTTTCCAGAAACACATCAATAATTCAAATGACTTTCCCTTTAGAACAATCCTCGAAACCATCAAAATTTAGTGAGATATTGTGCAAATAAATCAAAACAACCTTTAGAAACTACCCTAGTATCAAAAAATATTTGATCTTTATCATATTTGAAAAATTCAACAAAAGGTTAACCTGGGCCCATGTGGTCTAAACCCGTAATTAAGATCAAATCCCCATTACTCATTCACTCCCGAGTCCAAATATATGATTTGTTTTGAGATCCGACCTCAATTTTAGGTTTAAATCTCGAAATTAACAAATCCTAAATTTCTACCCAACCCCTATTTCTACTTTATAAAATCTTAGATTTGATAGTGAAAATTCATGAAAAAGCAATGGAAATTGAACAAACACAAGTTAAAGTTACTAACCTATGAAGTTGGGAAGAAATTGCTCTGAAAAATCGCCTCTATACAGATTCTAGGTCTCAAAGATGGAATAAAATGAGCTAAATCCCCAAATCCCAACCTTTTACCCAGCAGGTATTGCAATTGTGAACGTTCGCAAAAACGAACAACGGATCGCAAATTGTGACCAGTCCCAGAGCCCCAGGGATATCGCAAATGCGATTAAGACTTCGCATTTGCATAGGACCCACCCCTTGCAAAAGCGAAGCTACCCATCAACTCTTCAGTGTCGAAATTGCGACCATGTGCATACAAATGCGAAGGACCACCCTTCGCTGGACTGGCCATAACTTCGCAATTGCGAAGATGCCCAGCTCCCCCAATATTGCAAGTGTAAGTTAGCACTCGCAAATGCGAGGTCTACAGCACCAGTAATCCCAAGCTTCTGAAAATCATCCGAGCCACTTGGGCTCCAATCCAAACACCCACACAAGTATAATAACATCATACGAACTCGTTCATAATCTCAAGTCCTCAAAATGACATCAAAAATGAAGAATCAAACAGCAAAACTCAAAGAACTTCAAAGTTATACTTCAAATTTTTGATTTTCACATCAAGCGCCGAAATGTTCTTGGGTCACCCGGGACCCCAACCAAACATGCGTCCAAGTCCAAAATCATCATACGAACCTACCAAAATTGCCAAAATACTAATCTGAGGTCGTTTACCAAAAATATTGATTGCAGTCAACTCTAGCCATTTTCAAGTTCAAAAATCAAGTTTTTTTTAAAAAAAATTCATATTTAGACTTTTCGGAAATTAACACGGACCATGCACGCAAGTTTTAAATCATCAAATAGCATTATGAAATATTCTAGATAATATAAAAGAGAGTTAGTGCTCAAAATGACCTATCGGGTCGTTACATAATTGATGCAATATTTATGAATATAGCAATGGGGTTAAAAGCGTATATGAAGGTAAAATGTGATATGTCAAATATAACAAGAACTAAAATGAGGATTTACTAATAATTGAAGGGCCAAAAGTTCTATTAACCCAAATAAAAAATAAAAATGTTGCATCTTGAACTAGTCAAATGAGTTGACCGAAGCAACTGCCACAGATTAAACAGGAAGAAACAGACAAAACTTGGTATTGGAACAACAACAACATACCTAGTGTAATCCCACAAGTGGAGTCTAAATTAAAAGAATATTCAGCCCATTCCAACATAACAACCATTGAAATCACATACCTTTAATTGCAAGATTATGACCTTTTGTCCCATATATGCATAATGCATTCAAGTCAAATACCCATAAAATCTTGTGTTTAGTTTTTCAGACCACCATCAATTAGTCAATGGGTAGAATGTAATTAAATTTAGTTAAACTTACAATCCAACAAATATTTTGATTGTAAGTAATTTTACTAGATCGACAATTCATATTACAGCACGTCAATTGTCATTTAACTTATTAATTAATAATTATTAAAACTGTTATTTATAATTATTTATATGTTATTTGACTATATAAATATATCTTACATTTTAATACATAAAAGTTAAATTTATTCTCTCCCTGTTTTAATTTAGATAATATAGTTTGACTTGGCACAAAATTTAAGAAGGAAAAAAAAGACTTTTGAAACATGTGGTCCTAACAGCTTAAGGGTGTCACGACCCAAAATAACCACCGGTCGTGACGGCGTTCAACCCACTTGCTAGGCAAACCAGTCATAAAATAATACCGAAAATAGAATAGATAGGTCTAAAAGGCCAATAACCATAAATAATATCAAATCATAATACAACTCTCCAAAACTGTTAACACTGAGTCATGAGTTCTACAATATGAATACAAGTCTGAAATACAGAAATGTTGTCCAAAACAATGGTAATAGTAAATAAACATAGAAAGAGACACCAGTGACTGCGATCAGGAAGCAGCTCTACCTCGGTCTCCGAACTCAACGAACAACTCTACTCACAAAGATCGACTGGATCTAACTCCTGAATCTGCACAATTAAGCGTCGAGTGTAGCTTGAGTATGACCGATCTCATGTACTCTGTAAGTATCATGACTAACCTAGACGAGGTAGTAGTGGCAAGAATTACCAATTATACTCACCTAATAACTTGCTCAGTTCATAATTATACAACTACACAGCAATGGTACCAAACCAAGCATAAAACACAAGTCTCTTAACAGTTTAACAGCTCAGCATATAGAAAAGATATGCATTTATCATCAAAGGATCATCAACATTAGCATATAGAGAATATATGCATTAAATACCAAGTCAATGTGCAAAGGTTTACATATAGAGAAGATTTTTACCGTGCCTTCACCTCTAAGCAAAATAACATATAGAGAAGATATACATAAAGAGGCATGTATACATTCCAAAACTAAAGAAGAGATACAAAAACTAAACACTGATCAGTCTTCTCATACTGCATGTAAGTCATCGAGAGAGAAACATGAGAGAAAAACCCTTAGGGGGTGGATCCTTACCTACACACTGCATGGAAAACTCACATGCCATAATATAACAACTGCATAGGCCACCCACGCGCTATCATAAGTCAAACCACATAGACCACTCGCGTGCTACGATCCAGTCTATATCACATAAAAAACATATACAAGAATACATGTATACAAACAATGAATATCAATTCACATGCTCGTGGACTGATAAAAGCTACATGCAAGGTGTACGCATGGGCGGAGTGTGCAACCATAGCTCAGATTTGGCGAATACGCCACAAAATATTAATGATCATGTTTAAATAGGAGATTAACCTACACATAATCTCTAACATGATTTACGTAGCTCACGCAGGGGTAAAAACACATGAAGAATGATAGCAAGAAGTTTAGCATCCAATTCAAGGCATAACATAGCCTAAGCGCTATCTCGAGCATGGATAAAAACTCGGTTTGCACACGCACATGCTCATCCCCCCATGTGTGTCACCTTTAACACATAGCTATCATCAATAATTCAAGCAACTAGTACCTCATACTAAGGTTAGGTATGAGCCAAATCAATACTCCAAAAACGTCTTCGCTTGCAAATTGCCCAAAAAAACTCAATAACATCAAATAAAGTTATATGAATCAACCCTAGACAATAAAGCTTCAATCTTTACACAATTATCACAAAGTCAACAAAAGTCAACCTGGGCCCACATGGTGAAACCCGATTCAAGGAATAGATCTCGAATACCCATAACCCCACAAGTTCAAATATGTGATTAGATTCCAAAGCCAAGTCCAAATCGACCTCTAAATCCTCAATTTTCACCCTCTTAAGTTGTAAGGAAAACCCCCCCAAATTTCTCTTGAAATTCCATAATTTAAGTGCTAATAATCCATGTAGATTCTTGAAATAATACCAAAAATGTGTAGAAATCACTTAACTCTTGTATCAAAAGTCTCCTTCAAGAATCGCCCCTCTCCAAGTCTAAATTCAAAAATATGAAAGAATGTCTAAAATCCGAAAATTAGAACTTCATATAATCTGCCTAGCTCTACCCTTCGCAAGCGAGCCCACTTCATCATGTTCACAAATCACAAAAATGCAGTAGCCCTGAAAAACCCATCGCGAATGTGCAAGAACCATCGCGAATGCAATGCAAAACAGCCCCTAGCCTAAGCGAACAAGATGCAAAACACGATGCACAACTACCCCTTGCATACGCGAAAGCAAGCCCCCTCATGCGATCGCGAAGGCCAAGCTCTAGCCAGCTCCCAGTTGGCCTCCCTTCTATCCGAACACGACTCCTAGGGTGAGAACGCAAAGACCAAAATCCACAACTCTACACAAACGTGACCTCCAACTCACGAACGTGAAGAGCCAAACCAGCTGGACCCCAAATCCTTTTCCGCGATCGCGAAGCACACCAGACACCAGAAAGTTCTGTAGTTCCAACAATGCTCCGGTTGATCCGAAACTCACCCGATCCACTTGGGACCCCGTACAACCATACCAACAAGTTCATAAATACTATCTGAATCAGTCAAAGCCTCCAAACACATACGATAGCATCGCATCAACGAATCAAAGGTCAAAATGCGAATTGACCTTATCTTAAGTTCAAGAACTTCCAACTTCAAACCAAGCTTCCCATTCAAGCCTAACCAATCCGGATTACAGCCAAACTTTTCTCACAAGTCCTGAATGACAAAACGAACCTACTCCATCTTAAGTAACAACAATCCAAACCCTATGTCATCAAAATCAACTCCGGATCAAACTTATGAACTTTCCAAACCTTAATTTCAACTTTCGACAATTAGAGCCAAAATACCCTGGAAACCTCTAAAACCAAATCTGGACATACATCCAAGTCCAAAATCACCATATGAACCTACTGAAACCATCAAATCACCAACACAAAAGTCAAACCTTGGTCAAACCTTGTGCTTCTAAAAGCTATCCTCACACTTATCGAACCACTTGAATAAGGCACCCTTCTGAGTCAATCTAGTTAATGCGACTGCAATAGATGACAATCCTTCCATGAACCGACGATAGTACCCGACCAAACCTAGGAAACTTCTGATCTCAGTACTGCCTCAATCTATTTCGAGTCAACCTTGATCCAATGATTAGATACCACATGCCGAAGAATGCAATAGAATCCAACCAAAACTCGCACTTAGAAAACTTAGCATACAACTTCTTCTCCGTTAAAATCTAAAGCACAATCCTCAAATATTGCTCTTACTCCTCCCTACTATAGGAATATACCAAGATATCATCAATGAATCAATAACAAAGGAATCCAAATAAAGGATGGAACATACTATTCATCAAATACATAAAAGTTGTTGAGGCATTAGTCAAGCCAAAAGATATCACCAAGAACTCATAATGCCCATAACGACTCCTGAAAGCCATCTTAGGAATGTCCGAAGCCCTGATCTTCAGCTGATGATTACCTGATATCAAGTCAATCTTTGAGAACACTCTAGCACTTTGAAGCTGTTCAAATGAATCCCAATGCGAGGCAATGAATACTTTTTATTTATGGTAACCTTGTTCAACTGCATGTAGTCAATTCACATTCTTCATGGAAACACTCAGCTTGATGAAACCCTTATCCAATAACTACTACAACTATTCCGTCAGTAACTTTAACTCTGATGGTGCCATGTGATACCTTGGAATAGAGATGGGTTGAGTGCCCAGAACCAAATCAATACCAAAATCAATGTACCTATGGGATGGCATGCTCGATAAGTCTGTAGGAAACACATCTAAAAACAACCTCACTATTGGAACTTACTCACAGTAGGAGTATCAGCACTAACATCTCTCACAAATGCAAGATACGTAAAACACCCCTTCTCAACCATCCGTTAAGCCTTTAGAAAAGAAACCACTCTACTAGGAGTGTGATGAACAGAACTCTTCCACTCTAACCTTGGCATCGCTAATGTCACGGTCTTATTGTGACAGTCAAGAATAGCATGGTACGGAGACAGCCAATCCATACCCAAAATCACCTCAAAATCAACCATATTGAGCAATGAAAGATCAACCCTAGGCTCATAACCACCAATGGTAACCACACAAGACCGATACACACAATCTACCATAATATAATTGCCAATATATGTAGACACATGAATAGGAATATCAAGAGAACCACGAAGCAAATCCAAGCAATAAGAAAAATATAATGATATATAAGAATAAGTGGAACCATGGTCAAATAACATTGAAGAATCCATATGTCACACTGAAATAATATTTGTGATGACGACATCTGAAGTAACTACCTTCGATCTTGTAGGGAATGCATGGAAATAGTCCTGTCCTCCACCTGATTGACCTCCCCCTCTAGGACGGTCTTGAACAGACTAAGCTCCAGCCCTAGCTAGCTGTACGGGTGGTATAGTTGCTGACACTGAAACCATGGACTGTGAGCCCTACATTGTACACTACTCAAAAGCCTAGGGAAATCTCTCTTTAGATGACTCAAGTCCTCACACTTAAAACATCCCCTCCAATGATGAGGTTGCTGACTCTGTGACTGACCCTAAGAACTCGAATATCCGCCTATAGAACCCTGAGAAGATAGTGCACGATATGAACTCGGTGCTGGTAATGCATTTAAAGATGATTGGCTTGCGCGAGCACTATATGAATCGTGGCTAACTGAAAAATTACGAGAAATTTGACAAGCTGCCTAAGTGGGCATGAAAGGATGGCCTCTACTATGATGTGACTGGCCTCCAAAAGAGGCTCCACTAAAACAACCCAAATCACGAGGCCTCCCGCTCCTCTCGCTCCTACCTGTAAACACGCTCTAAGCGCTTGGCAATCTCACCAGCCTGGTAAAACCTAGCATCAGTCTTGACCCCTCGGGCCATACCATGTCGGATACTATAGTTGAGGCCCTCAATGAACCTCCTGACTCTCTCCCACTAAGTAGGGCCAAAACCACTACATGACGGGCTAACTCTGTGAACCTTATCTCGTACTAAGTCATAGTCAAGCCCTCCTAATATAGATGTTCAAACTCACTACGCAACTCATCTCTACGATTTGGGGTATGAACTCTCAAAGAAGAGAAGTGAGAACTGAGTGGCTCCAGAGTGGCTGCCAGGGGCTCTAGCTACGGGGCGTGCCCCACCTCAGCCTCTATATCGGGCTCTACCTCTCGCAGCTCTAACCTGGGGTATTGTTGCCTGCTCGATCGTACCATAAGATCGTGTCCTCACCAACCTTAAGAGACAGAAGACTAGAGATTCAAACTTCAGGATAAACAAGTCTGCATGACAGAGAATGAACGAAAGAGAAATTTTTCCTAAAAGCATTGTAGCATCTCGAAGATAAGTACAAGCATCTCCAGACCGATCCACAAGACTCTACTAGACTTGCTCATGACTCGTGAGACCTATGGAATCTAAGGCTCTGATACCAACTTGTCACAACCCAAAACCACCACCAATCGTAATGGTGCCTAACCCACTTTCTAGACAAGCCAGTCATAAAATAATATCAAAAAAAGAATAGATAGGTCAAAAGGCCAATAACTATAAATAATATCAAATCATAATACAACTCTCCAGAACTGGTAACACTAGATCATGAGCTCTACAATATGAATACAAGTCTAAAATATAGAAATAATGTCTGAAATAATGACAATAGTAAATAAACATAGAAAGAGACATCAAGAACCGCGATCAAAAAGCAACTCTACCTCGCTCTCCAAACTCAACGAACAGCTCTGCTCACAAAGCTCGACTGGATCAAACTCCTAAATTTGCACAATTAAGTGCAGAGTATAGTATGAGTATAACCGATCTCATGCACATCATAAGTACCATGACTAACCCCGGCAAGGTAGTAGTGGCAATAATTGGCAATGATACTCACATAATTATACAAGTACACAACAATGGTACCAAACCAATCATGAAACACATGTATAACCAAATCAGTGCACATAGAGAAGATGTGCCAAGTCTCATAATAGTTTAACAACTCAACATATCGATAATATATGCATCTATCATCAAAGAATCATCAACACTAACATATAGAGACAATATACATTAGGAACCTAGTCAATGTGCACAAGTTAACATATAGAGATGATATGTATCGTGCCTTCACCTTCTAGTCAAAACAACATATAGAGAAGATATGCATAAAGAGGCATGTATACATTTCAAAACTAGCATATAGAGAAGATATTGCGATAAAAGCATGTATACACCCATGGTATTTGCAAATAGAAAAGAGATGCTAAAACTAAACACTAATTAATTTTTGCTCGTACCATGTATACGTCATCACAAAATAAATATGAGACGATGACCCTAGGGGATGGATCCTTATCCATACTCTGCACAGACAACTCATGTGCCATAATATAACAACTGCACAGACCACTCATGTGCTATCATACCTCAAATCGCACAGACCACTTATGTGCTACCAATCTCGTCCATATCACATAGAAAGCATATACAAGATACATGTATAGGAATAATGAATATCAAGTCACATACTCATGGACTGATAAAAGTGAAATGTTAAGATATATGTATGTGCGGAGTGTGCTACCATAGCTCAGATTAGGCGATTATGCCATAAAATAGCATTTATCATGTTTGAACAGGAGATTAACCTACACATGATCTCTAACATGATATTAGTGGATCAGGAAGGGGTACAAACATATGAAGCTTAATAGCAAGAAGCTTAGTAATCAATTCAAGGCATAACATAGCATAAATACTACCCAGAGCATGGATAAAAACCCAGTGCACGCACACATGCTCATCCCCACATGTCTCACACCCTTGACACATAGGCATCATCAACAATTCAAGAAACTTGTTTCTCAAACGAAGGCTAGGCAAGATACTTGCCTCAAACAAGCCAAAATAATACTCTAAAAATGCCTTCCCTCACAAATCATCCTCCGAACTACTCGAATATAGCCAAAACTAACTCAATAACATCAAATAAGGTTATACAAATTAACTCCAAACAGCAAAGCTTCAATCTTTACAAAATTTTCAAAAAGTCAATAAAAGTCAACTCGAGCCTACATGGTCAAAACCCAAGTCAAAGGATAGATCTCGATTACCCATAATCCCATGAGTTCAAATATATGATTAGATTCTAAAATCAAATCCAAATCGACCTCCAAATTCTCAATTTTTACTCTCTTAAGTTGTAGGAAAAACCCCAAATTTGCCTCAAATTCCATATTTTAGGTTGTTAATAATCCTATAGATTCTTGAAATAATTTCAAAAATGTGTAGAAATCACTTACCCCAAGTCTTGTATGAAAGTCTCCTTCAGAAATCGCCCCTCTCTAAGTCTAGGGTTCAAAAATATTAAAGAATGCTAAAACCCCGAAATTAGAACTTCATATAGTCTTTCCAGCACTACCCTTCACTAACGTGGACTTTGCTTCGTGTTCACTAAGCACAAAAATGCAATAGCCCAGAAAAACCCATCGTCAACGCGATGCAAAACTTCCCTTGGCCTACGCGAACATGAGACCCCTCCCGCGATCGCGAAGACCATGCTCTAGCCAGCTCTCTGCCGGCCTCCCTCTACATGAACACGATTCCCAGGGTGCAAATGCGAACACCAAAAGCTACAGCTATACGCGAACGTGATATCCAGCTCACAAACACAAAGAGAAAAACCCTCCTGACGCCAAATCCTTCCCCGCAATCGCAAGACCTGCTTCGCGACACCAGAAAATTTCTGCAATTTCAACTATACTCCGGGTGGTCCGAAACTCATCCGAGCTATCGGGTACCCCATCAAATCACACCAACAAGTCCATAAACATTAACGAGAATTAAACCAAAGCCTCTAAACACATATAATAACATCGCACCGATGGATCAAAGGTCAAAACACAAATTGAACTTCTCTTAAGTTCAACTTCCAACTTTAAACTAAGTTTCTGATTCAAGCCAAACTAATCCAGATTACAACAAACTTTGCGCACAAGTCCCAAATGACAAAACGAACCTATTTTAACTTTCAAAACAACAATACGAACCCGATATCCTAAAAGTCAACTCCCAGTCAAACTTATGATCTTTTCAAACCTTCAATTTCTAACTTTCGACAATTAGAGCCAAAACACCCTAGTAATCTCAAAAACCAAATACAGACATACGCCTAAGTCCAATCTGAGGTTGTCTACACAAAAATCAAACTTTGGTCAACTCTTACAACTTAAGTTTTCAAAAATAAAACTAAGTGTTCTAATTCACTCCAAAACTTTTCCAAAAACAAATTAATCATCCCTGCAAGTCACAAAATATCAATCAATCATAGAGAAAATATCAAATAGGGGAACAGGGTTCAAATGCACAAAATGACCGAACAAAAGAACAAAACCTTTGTGGGGCCATGATATCTGTGTGACTATAAAAGTTTTTCATTAAGGTTAAACTGGGTAAATAAAAAGTTTATACTTCAATTATTTTCAAATATATAAATGTGTCATTCTGTTTGAAACGGGCTAATAAAAAAAAATTATTTTAAATGAAATGGAGAGAATACTAAAAAGAAAAAAAGAAAAAAAAAAGGTTGTCAAGATATACAAAAATATTTATAGATTATAGTCTTGGATAAATTCCTAAAATCCAAGAAATGAAAGCCTAAATCAAGTTTATATTTAAGCCCAAAATGAACTTAAATTAGAATCCAATATTATCTGGCTAGCTCATTTAAAAGATGAGCCTATTTTACTAGCCCGTAGTCCAATGGCTAGTAATACATCTTAAAGCCTAAATTAATGTCACATATCAAATTACATGGTGCCAAGTCAAAAGAAGTGGCCAATAAAATCCTGCTATATGTCAAGCGACGCATGACAAGCCAAATCACCCGGCCAATAGAAGCATGCTAAGTGTAGATAATTGAGATGAGTTCATAATTCAAATAGACCAATCAAATCAAATTAAATGTTTTTGGCTTTATCGCATTCTCATATTCTACCATTATAAACAGAGAGCATCCATCAAGCTTACATCTTAAAGCCCAAGCTAATATTACATGTCAAATTATATGGCTTTAAGTCAAAAGAAGTGGCCAATAAAATTTGTCATATGTCAAGCAACACATGTTGAATTATATGGCTCCAGGTCAAAAGAAATGGCCAATAAAATCATGTCATATGTCAAGCGGCATGGCACGACAAATCATGTCACCTACCCAATAGAAGCACACGAAGAGTAGATAATTGAGATGGGTTCATAATTCAATTGGACCAATCAAATTAAATAAAATGCTCTCTGTTCTGCCATTATAAATAGAGAGCAATCGAAAAAGCCAAAAGAGGACTAAAAATACATCAAGCAAGTTGGAGGAATGTTGGAGAAGCTCTGAAAAAAGCATCCAAACTCTTTTCTCTATTGGCGATCTCCAGTCATGATCAAACCTCACAACAAAGTAAAAGTCAAGAATTCAGGTTGGCGGTTCCAAATCTCTCATTCGTAGCAAGAAAATTTCAAATCTTTGTTGGCGACAACCATAAACTATTCGTGATGGATCTTTTCCTTTCAAGAGCAGCCCAAGATCCCTTGGAGATATTTGTTAGGAGAAGAATCACGGGACATCATTTGTAGATTTAGTGGCACACTGCAATTCAAGTCGACTCTCCATATTATATTTTATAATTTGTCTTCAATAAAAAGATGCGAAATTTGTATTTAAAGGCAGGTCTTTAGTTTTCTTAAAGGCTTTAATTTCAGAAACCAGAAATCATTCGAAGAAGGTCGAAAACAAACACTTCCGAAAATTACATTTCGGTCTATCCAGTTTCTTTTAAAGTCCCCAAATTTCGATTTTGAAATTCTTTTTGTTGTGCTCGAGGACCTTATGGAAATTTTAGTCATGTGGAAGTCTTTGCTGTAAATGTATATTTATCCTTCGGTGATAGCTTTCAATAAAATTGAACCACAATTAAATCTTAAAGACTTTGGAAAACAACAAATACAAACAAATTATGTTCCAAAACTAACTCTTCCAAAGTCAAATCCAAATACAAACAATTGTATTTTCCTAAGCACTAATCTAGAACCAATTCTTCCTCAGTGAAATCCAAACACGACATTCGTTCATTCACGAGATAACTCTTTATATAACAAAACAAAACAAAAAACAAAAAAAAACAAAAAAAAGAAAACGTTTTTTTTCCTCACTACAAGCCAATGCAATTTCTTGAGGTAGTAATCCCACCATCCACAACAAGATTATGACCACTTACATATTTGGATTCATCACTTGCCAAATTAAGTGCAGCCACAGCAATATCCTTAGCCCTTAAATTTGTGCCTTTCAAATTTGCCAAATTTCTGACAAATTCCTCCATTTTCTCCACTTCTTCTTCACAAGGCACCCCAAGTTTCACCCCATTTTCTTCTCCTCCTTCTCCTTCATCTTCATTGCTATGGTTCCATCCATTAATCAACATTGATGTCGCGACGCGAAATGGTGATATACAGTTAACCCTAATCCCATGACATCCTAATTCACAAGCAGCATTGTTTGTTAGTCCAATAATTGCATGTTTTGAAGCTGTATAAGCATGTGGTTCTAGGCCTCCCATAACTCCAGCAACACTAGAAGTTGAAATTATGCAACCATAGCCTCGTGGGATCATAACCCTAGCCGCGTGCTTCATTCCCAGAGCAGCTCCTCGTACGTTCACAGACATAATTTTATCAAATTCATTAGGATCGAAATTGACTATGCTCTTCTTGTGCTTTTCTTGGTTTCCCAAAATTCCAGCATTGTTGAACATAATATCGAGATGTCCATACTTAAAAATTGTTGACTCAATTAAGTTCTTTATATCTTCCTCATATGTAACTCACAATGAAAATAAGTGGCTGAAGGTGACAAAGAATTGGCTAGAGCATTGCCAATGTTGTCCTCTATGTCAACTTTGGCTCCATATCTGGCAAATAGTCTCACTGTTGCCTCTCCAATTCCTCTAGCTCCACCTGTTACAATTGCAATCTTTCCTTCTAGCCTGTACAACAGAAAGAAGATTAAATTAATCCTCAGTTAAAAATAATTCTATGATCAACAAGAAGAAAGGAAAACTTATACTTCCTTAGTTTCATTTTATATAGCGATATTTGACTCGACACCAACTCAAAAAAAAGACTTTTGTTGCATACTATAAGCTATGTACCAATAAAACTTGTAATTTTAAATATTCATGACATTTCTATGATTTATAAAATTTCAAAATAGGAAGGTATCATTCTTTTAAGGACAGACTAAAAAATGTCATTTATATAATGAAACAGAGAGGAATTAAGCAAGCAAGCAGGATACAAAAGAAAAAGAGAATAATGAATTTAGATAAGTAAACAAAAGAAAAAATGAGTATATTTGATTTCAGTAGTATTTCAATTATTTTTCTAAGATCAATGGTGGCTGTTTAAACGCGCTTTCCAGAGTTTATATTTTCTTGGAAAAGCTACCTGCTTCGTGAGAGTTAGAGACAATACATTGTGGAGAAAGAATATCGTCGGGGAAAAAGGGTTTATTCTTCTTTTTTTCCTTTTTCTTTCTTCTTTTTCGAATTAAGAGGTCGATAGTATTTTATAAGATATTTACAGCTTTTTCATGCAGAAACATGCATGAAAAATAAGAACTTCTTGAATGGTGAGGAAAGATACTACTCTGGTCGTTTCATTATATATAGCGATGATAAAGAAAAAGTGTTTGACACATACTAAAATAAGTTTTAAACATCTTATAACATTATTTCTCTGGTTATATAAGACCATATTATTAAAAGAGTAAAGTGTGAAGTTTAAAGTTAAAGAATAGAAATATGTCATTATTTTTAAAAAATAAAAGACTGTAATCTAAAATGAAACTGAGGATAGAATTTATATTACCTTTCCATAAAATTTGCAGAAGCAATTTCCTTGCTATGGCATGAACTTCGGTAAATGGTTTCTCAGGCATCATTTGAGCAGGCATTACGAGAGTCTGCAAGAGATGAAGATAAAGGACAGAGAGTATAGAGATACAGTGAGAATAATTATAGAGTTGTTGGGTTTATGCTTTAGAGAAAATGGGAAAATTTATAGGGGATTTAGCAGCACCCCCCAAGAGAACTGGGCTTGGGGGAGGGGGTGGTTGGGGTATAGTGTGAGACTCCCCACTTTGAGGGCTATTTCCTTGGGAATTCCCATAACCTTAACCAAACTTGGCTTGCGAAAAAATACAGCTCGCTTTACACTTTTGGCTTTTCACCAGTTTCATGTGGTCATGTGCCTAATGCCACAGGCTATGTATGTAAAAATAGGGTTGACCTTCTATATATGTTATTAGTGTGAAAAAGAACATTTATAATATTTGAATGTTATATATACATATTAGTGATCTCCTACCAACTCTTTAGACTTCATAAAAAGTTAATCTCTATGTTTTAGTGTATAATTATCACTACTAGAAATCCGCTAAAAAGCGACCAAAATTTAGCAATCAAAGTTGGTCGCCAAATTGGTGAAAATAATATAATAATAATTTTAAATACATTAGCGACCAACGTTGGTCGCTACTTGGTCGAAAATTTCGTCAAAATGTTGACCGGACCAGTCAGACCTATTTGGTCAAACAAAATCCCAGATTAGCGACCGACGTTGGTCGCCTTAGAGGACCCACATTTAAGATTAGCGACCAACGTTGGTCGCTTAAGAAGAAGTAACTGTTGGGCCAAGTTATAGACCAACCTTGGTCGCCAACCTGGGGAAATATAAATAAATCAGATTTAAAGTTGGCGACCAACGTTGGTCGCTAATTTTATAATATATATATTTAGCGACAAGAGTTGGTCGCTTTCAGGTCAACATTTCGTTAGAATTAAACTCACTTTTGTATTTACTATCTAAATAATATAAATGTAAGTCGTTAACACTTTTGTAATACAAGGGATGAATAGACTAAAATATACTCTAACATGCTATATATGCAGTTAAGTAGTACTACGAAGCGTGTGTGCGTATCCACACACACACACACACACACACATATATATATATATAAGAACACGAAGCGCTCGGAACACAGGGACGGATTTTTTCGGTATAGATACACTTGTAAAGTGATTTATCGACTTATAACCTACTCATATGCATGTATATATATATTAATAATAAATTAAAATATCTCGACTATATATATATATATATATATTAAGTTATATTCGATATATATATATAGTATAATATAAGTGTATATATATAATACACTATACTATATATACATATAATGTAGTGTATTATATATCAAGGTATATATATATTATACTATAACGGTGATTCATCGTTACAAGTGAATCAATACCTAAAAGAATCCGTCCCTGTGTTCCGAGTACTTCACGTTCTTATATATAGAGAGAGAGAGTATAGTGTATTATATAATAGACTATACTATACACTTAGTATATGCAATACACTTATATTATACTATATATATATCGAATATAACTTTATATATATATATATATATATTTATCTTGATATATAATACACTATATATATATATATATATAGTATAGTGTATTATATAATAGACTATACTATACACTTAGTATATGCAATACACTTATATTATACTATATATATATATATAGATATATATATATATATATATATATAAGCTATATTCGATATAATATTAGCTAATGCACTAATACTTAGTGCATAGTATAGTATAATATATATATAGAAAGTGTATTGCATATACTAAGTGTATAGTATAGTGTATTATATACTACACTATACTATGTGTATATATATATAGTATAGCGTATTATACATCAATTTAGATATATATATATATATATATATATATATATATATATATATATATATATAAGAACATGAAGTGCTCGGAACACAGGGACGGATTCTTTTAGGTATTGCATATACACTTATATTATTCTATATATATATCGAATATAGTTTATATATATATATATACTATAGTATATATATATATATACATATACACGTAATATACAGAACAGAGTATGCTGGAGCGACCAAAATAGCGACCAATGTTGGTCGCTATTTTCAATTTTAAATTTTTTAGATAAGCGACCAACGTTGGTCGCTATCGTTGGTCGCTTTTTGTAATTACAGAAACAAATTCGGGGTTTCCCCTTATTTCACCAAAATTTTCCAACTCCCTTATTTCTCTAACCCTAATCCCATTCCCCCACTCCGCGCCACCACGCCGCCACTACTGCCCGTCCCCGTCGCCGCCTCTGCCCGTCGCTGCCACTGCTGCTAGTCGCCGCCCAACTGCCGCGCCTATCTCTCTCCTTCTCCACTTATAAAAAATCAAGGTTAGAATTATAACCTTCAATCTGTGTTATTTTTGGTGTGTGTGTTACAATATTTGATGTATTGTAGTTTATTGTTTCAATTAGTGTTTCAATTTTTTGTACAATGTATTTTATTGAGGATTAGGTCTTGTTCAAAACATAAAATTTAGAAATTATATTTTGTTAAAATAAAGTATTAAAAATGAACCAAAAATTTCATGAGAGCATAAAATTCAAGAATTTTATATTGGAGAGTAAAGTAAGCAAAAGTGTAACATTTTACAGTTGGGAGTTAAGTCTTGGCAAGAAAATCTATAGCTGGAAACACATAAGAGCTTATGACATTTTATAATCTGAATTTGTTTCCCTGTTTATCGTTATAAAACAATAACTGCTCATAAGACTAAAGCTCTTTGCTACAATTAAATTACAATAATCAGCCTACTTTATTTGCAAATTTAACTGAATGAGCCTGGGGAGCAAAAGAGAAAAATAAAACAGAAAGAGTGTTGAGTTCACTCTGAAAACATCCATTAAACCCTCTATGAAACAGCAAACCAAGAAACCAAAAATACCAAATTGCAGAAAAGTAGTAATGCATGTATACAAAATATAGAGAAGGAAAAAAATAGGAAGCAAGATATGAATTGAACTTTTAAGATATGAATTAACTTTTAGTTTGGAAATTGAAATTTTAGGATATGAAATTAATTAACTAGAAAAACATTGGAATATGAATTAACTAAATTAATTTCCTCTTGTTTTATTTGTATAGATGGAACATCGTACTTGGATGTACAATAGGAATTATCCTAATCGATGGGGATTGAGGGAGGATTTTGTAGAAGGGGTGGATGACTTTATTAGACATGCAATGTCACTTCCACCATACCTAATTGAAGGAGTAATTAGGTGCCCTTGTGTTAAGTGCAACTGTATGAAGTTTGGAAAATCGGATGAAGTTAAGCTTCATCTTTATAGAAGGGGGTTTATAGAAAATTACTTTGTGTGGACTAATCATGGAGAGATCGATGGTAGCCATGGGATATTTCATAATCTAGTTGTGGGTGAAAGTAGTAGGTCGGTGAAGAATACAAATAGTGATTCCGAAATTCATCATATGGTTACGGATGCTTTTGGGATGCACTTCGGGGGTGATTCCAATGAAAATGTTGAACAAACTCCTAATGATGAGGCAAAATGGTTTTATGAACAATTAGAGGAAGCAAGTCGTTCACTACGTAACGGAAGTCCGCACTCTGAGTTGTCTGTTGCAGTTAGATTACTAAGTATGAAATCTGATTGGAATATTTCTCAAGGAGCCATGGACTCTTTCATTGACCTTATGCGTGAACTAGTTGACCGTGATGTCGAATTACCTGTTGATTTCTATAAGGCAAAGAGATTAGTTCCTAAGTTAGGACTTTCGTCAATGAGAATTGATTGTTGTGAAGATGGTTGCATGTTATACTATAAAGATGATGCAGGTTTGGATAATCGTAAATTTTGCGAAAAGCCTCATTTCAAGAGGCTTTCCAGCGGGAAGATGGTCGCTATCAAGTCGATGCATTATTTACCTCTTATACCTAGGTTAAAGAGGTTATGTGCGTCGATAAGTTCTGCTCCTCATGTGAGATGGCACTTTGAAAATAGAAGACCACCTGGTATTATGTGTCATCCTTCAGATGAAGAAGCTTAGAAGCACTTTGATAGGACGTATTCGGATTATGCTAGTGAACCGAGGAATGTTTGGTTGGGTTTGTGTGCTGATGGCTTCAACCCATTTTCTGTTTCTGCAACACCTTATTCATGTTGGCATGTCTTTCTTACACCTTATAATTTACCACCAGAGTTGTGCATGACTAGTCCATATATATTTTTGAACTGTATTATCCCTAGTCCATGTAATCCAAAAAGCTTAATTGATATATATTTGCAACCTTTGATTGATGAGCTAAAACAATTATGGTACGATGGTGTTGAAACATATGACATATCAACCAAACAGAATTTCAATTTGCGTGCTAATTTAATGTAGACAATTAACGATGTTCCTGCGTATGGAATGTTGTCTGGGTGGATGAATGTTGGGAAGCTAGCTTGTCCTTACTGCATGGAAAATAGTAAAGCGTTCACTTTGAAATATGGCCGAAAGCAATCATGGTTTGATTGTCATCGTCAGTTCTTGCTTCCTGATCATGAGCTTAGAAGGATGAAAAATGCATTCAGAAAGAATAAAATGGAATGTGATTTTCCACCTCCAATACTTTGAGGAGAGGAAATTTGGGAGAGGGTCCAGAACTTCAGTAAAGTTATTGAAGCTCCACCTTATAGATTCCCAGGATACGGTGTTACTCACAATTGGGTGAAAAGGAGTATATTTTGGGATTGCCTTATTGGAAGGATAATCTTCTCCGTCACAACCTTGATGTCATGCACATTGAGAAGAACTATTTTGATAATTTGTTCAACACAATGATGGATGTTAAAGGTAAGACAAAGGATAACGCAAAGGCTAGAATTGACTTACAAGAATATTGCAGGCGGCCTGAACTACACTTGCAGACAGCACATAATAGTAAGGTGTTCAAACCCAAAGCAAGTTACACATTCACTTTGGAGGAACGACGGTAAATTTGTGATTGGGTAACGAAATTGAAGATGCCTGAGGGTTATGCGTCGAATTTTGGGAGAAAAGTTGATATGAAGGTGGGGAAGTTGAGCCATTTGAAAAGTCATGACTGTCATGTCTTCATGGAGACCTTAGTTCCTATTGCATTTTGTGGATTGCCTGAAAGAATCTGGAAACCCATCACAGAGATCAGTTTGTTTTTCAAAGACTTGTGTTCTTCCACGTTAAGGGAAGAAAACCTACTCCAGATGGATCAGAACATTCGTGTCACCTCTTCTAAGATGGAAAGATATTTCCATGTGGTTTTTTTTGATGTGATGGAACACCTTCCAATCTACCTTGTACACGAGGCACGACTTGGAGGGCTTGTTCAATGCAGATGGATGTATCCCTTTGAGAGGTAATATTATATGTTGGATGTAATTTTCTGTTTTATTTTAATGTTCTTGGCTAACCTGAAATTATGATAGGACAATTGGCAAATGCAAACAATTTGTTAGGCAGAGGAACAGGGTTGAAGGATCTATATGCGAAGCATATCTTGCAAAGGAGACTGCTCATTTTTGCTCTTATTATTTTGAGAGTAATGTGCCATGTGCTAGGAATAGGCCCAACAAGCACACAGTCGACCTTATGAATGATCCGTTATATCCGCCTATGTCCATATTCAATCAACCAGGCCGATGTTCTAAAGATGTTAGAAAGAGGAGTTTGAGCGATATGGAGTTCAAGTCAGCTACACTTCACGTGTTGCTAAATTGTCCCGAAGTCGTACCATTTCTCAAGTATTTATTTAGTAGTTATCAAAATATAACAATTACTGTGATTACATCTCAATGCAACTACTAAAAATATTTGATGTGTCACAGTCACTTCGTGGGTCAATTTGGCCATGATGCTGTATATACGAGATTTGATACGTGGTTCAAACAATTTGTAAGTTTCTTCTTAAAATATTCTAACACTACGTAGGTAAACAATGTTTGAAAGTTATGCTAACATATGAATTTTTTTTAACAATATGTAGGTAAATGATCCAAATAATGGTGTAAACCAATTTTTGAAAGATATATCTTGGGGACCTGGGGTTGAGGTCAGAACAATGTCTAAGTACGTTGTTAATGGATATAAGTTCCATACCGAGGGTTGCTCTAAAAATAAAAATAGCAACAACAGTGGGGTGTGGGTTCAAGGTGGTGATGGCAACCAAGATGGAGATGCTGATTATTATGGTGTGATCAAAGAAATAATTGAACTAGAATATACAGGTTGGCCATACAAGAAATTGATACTCTTTAGATGCAAGTAGTTTGACCACACCCAACAAGAGGTACAAGAGTCCACAATCAGTACAACATATTGAGGTTAATCATACGAGGGAGTATGATCGCTATGATCCTTTCATAATTGCACATAATATTAGGCAAGTGTATTATGCTCCTCATCCATTGCGGTGGAATAAGTCTAATTGGTGAGTTGTAATAAAAACCAAGCCTGTGGGTAGGGTGGAAGTCGAGAATGTGTTAGATATTGCATATAAAAACGATATCTCCACTGTTGACCAAATAGTGGACGAAGTTTTAGAAAATGATTTAGAACATCCTGAACACATATTGGAAGAAGTTGTATTTCTGAAGTAAGAATTACAGAAAATGAGGAAGAAGTGTCAACCGATGAAGCTCAAACTACCGAGGAAGAAGAATTCTCGGACGAGGAACTATACGACGATGAGCTTTAAACAGTTGGTTTCTTTAACAACTCTCGTTTATAGCTATTTTCATTATATCTTTCAATCTAAATATGTATTATATTATGGAAATGACAGCAAGGGTCGAGGTAACAATGATTCTAGTAGTTTTCGGGGTCGAGAAAAGGCTAGGAAACCAAAGAGGAGGGTAGAAGATTATACTCCAACGTGTACTACCGTTGCAGAGTTGCCCATGCCTACGTCTTTTCCTCCACCCCAGGGCTATTCTGAGCTACCACAGCATCACCAGCCCTACACCTTCGTGCAGACACCAGGTCTTTCATCACAGGGCCATAGGATTGTACGTCCGACATACAGTCCAGCTGCCGCACATCCACATGGATCTCAGCCATCTGCCTCGCATGGACCGCATCGATCCATATCACATTCACATGGATCACAGGCATCAGTTTTGCAGCCACTGGGGTCACAGCCACTCAGGTCACAGCCACTGGGGTCACAACCACTCGGGTCACAGCAATCCGTGTCACGTCCCGCTGCGGCCCATACAGCTATGTCACAGTCACAAGGCTCGCAGCCATCTTCATCTGGGACTCCATCTATTACAGGCCTTCGCCTGCGAGACACTAGCTCTGACCCCCCTACACCTTCCACACATGCCTCTGATGTACATGGTTCGGACGGTGATGGTGATGATGACGAGGAGGTGCATCGTGATCAATATGGCAGGATCATCATAGTCCCTGAGGGTGACGGGTAAGAGTTATTTGCTATTTTTTATGTTTATTGTTTTGTACGGTTTTACTAAGATATTAATGTGTTTTTTTTTTTTATTGAAATACAGGTTCATCCCTAGTAATGTTACTACAAGGATAATCACCCAAGCCACCAGAAAGCTATTAGATGGCCCTTATGCAACTTGGAGTAATTTCCCATTCTCGCTTAAGGAGCAAATTTTCAATGAATTTAAGGTATAAATGTTCTTTTAAGCAGTACAATTATTTATATTTATGATATTTCCATCTAAATACTTAACTTTTGAAATACAGAGCAAGTGTGTATGGGAACACCGCTATAGTGCGGATGTAGCTGCTAATTTCCATCTCAAGGCTCGCAAGCGATTGTCACATTGCTTTTTCAGAGCTAGAAAGTTGAACCATAAGCCCTCCTGGTTGCTTGATCATCATGGGAGGATTTGCAAAGGCAATGGCTAACCGCAAAGTTCTTAAAGAAGAGCGAGCAAGGAAAGAAAGCTCATGCTTCTGAGAAGGGAGGCTCCCTGCACACTGGAGGTGCGATCAGCCTCGGTAAAATAAAGAGGAGAATGGTACGTAATTGCTTAATTTAATTTTAATTTTCAACGTCTACTCTGTTTCTTAACTAAAATTTATGAGTTTTCAGGAGAAGAAGTTGGGGCGTCCGATGAGGCAAGATGAGTTATTTAAGGAGACTCGTATTGTCAAGAAGAAGAAAAATTCGGATGAAGAAAGGTGGGTCGAGGGCCGAGCCTCGACTGTACATGTAAGTTTTTAATTTTCATTAAGTACTTTGATTTACTTTTATATAACTTTTGAAATACTAATTCAATGTAATTTTTTCTTATAGGGTCGCTTCATAGCTGAGGTGGAAGAATTCATACGCAGCCAACCACCATCTTCATCGGGCGACCCAATTTAACCGTCGGACGAGGATGCTGAAAGACTATGGACGCAGGCTGCTGGCGGTCCAAAATGGGGGAAGGTATACGGGCTTCCCACTAAGAAATTCTACCGCTATAAGTGTGGAATGCAAGGATTAGGCACTTCCACGCAAGCATAGCAACTTGATGGGGAGAGCCTCTCCTCTGTGCGGGAGACTGTGGCAAAACTCACAGCCGAGCTAGAAGCCTCCAAGGAAAGAGAAAGGATTAGAGATGCTCAGTATATTGGCATACAAGAGCAGCTCAAGTCTCTCTTGGCTTCTAGGGCTTTTCCGATTCCCCGGTCTCGTGAGTCATCGCCAGAGACTCACCTTCCCCGTGCTACTTCCTCCCGTCCTCCCCGTTATCATCCCTCTGGTCCTACACAACTACACCATTTTCCATACCGTCTTGGTGATGAAACTTCATCAGACGATGACGATAATGATGTACAAACTAATCCTTGACTTGTAATAATAGTTAACTTATTTTGGTTAGCTTATGTATAAGTTCTATTGAACTTTATACTTTGTTACTTTTAATGTTGTTGTTGTTGTTTAATGTTGTTGTTGTTGTTGTTGTTGTTGTCGTTGTTGTTGTTGTTTATGACATAAAATGCCATAAACGAATTTGGTTTGTTGTTGTTGATGTTGTTGTCATCATTATTATTGTCCGTTATGGCATAAAATGCCTGTTTAGGATTTTGGTAAGCTGGCAGGTGGTGTAGCTGCCAAAACAGGCGGTTTCTGGAAAAAATGAACCAAGAAAAGCGACCAACGTTGGTCTCAAATTGGTCGCTTTTCACTGAAAAAAAATAATATTCTGGGAAATAGCGACCAACGTTGGTCGCTATTCAACCCAGATTTTAAAACTGTGCAAATATAGCGACCAACGTTGGTCTCTTATCATTAAAAAAAAAAAATTTCTTCACTATAGCGATCAAGGTTGGTCGTTATTTTACCCAGATTTTTAAAATCTGGAAATATTGCGACCAACGTTGGTCGCTTATCGTAAAATAAATAATTCTGTTCTTCAACTTAGCGACCAGGGTTGGTCGCTTAATCAAAATAAAAATAATAATATTAATTATATTGCGACCAACGTTGGTCGCAATTGTCCAGATTATAATAAATAAGAAATACCGTAATTTATATGTAGAGACCAACGTTGGTCGCTAATTAGCGACCAAAGTTGGTCTCTATATGTTCTACCCGGAATATTTGGTCCTTTTACCTTAGAGACCAAAGTTGGTCGCTAAGGTAAAGGGACCAGCTGAATATGGACCAGGCCTGTTCGGTCGCTTTTTGGTCACTTTTGGACAAAAAAAGACCAACTTTAATCGCTTTTTGTAGTATTTTTTTCCGGATTTCTAGTAGTGTATATAACTTATTTACCAAAATAAAGTTTAGTTAAAGTTCTTACCTATTTAGAAATCTTTAAGATATTTTTAGTAAATCTGTGTGGTTGGGATTATTAATTTTCAGAAACAGTAACCAAAAAAATATTGGTAATTCCTCTTCGATTTGTCCAATGGGTATAATTACTATACAATGTCTTTCTATATTCACATAATATACAGTTTGTAATTTATAACATAATGTAACCGTTTATTTCTTGCTTTTATATTATTTTTGTTACATTAGATTGATTGAAATCTAAGGAGATCTATGGTGAATAAAAATAACACTATAAGAAAAATAATGTATACATCCACTAATCAATTCTTCAATAATAATTTAGATAGCTAATAGGCCATGAATGGACCAGGAATGTGAAAATCCACTTCCACTTGTTTTTTCTTGGAACAAAAACTGTCTTCCACTTGTCGCTCAAACTTAAAAATAGGAAGGAAACAACGTTATTTTTGACACATAAAATAGGAATTGTTTAACTGCAATATTAATGGAGAATTTACTGTATCAGTACTACCTTTGATTAGCTTATACCATCACTTAAATAATACTCAACTATCCGAAATTATCTAATAAAATTATTTTTCTTTCGTTTGTAACAGAAAAGCCACTTAACTATGCATATAGCAGTACTCGACCAAATTTTTCAAACTTTTGATTGTCAAATAGCTATTTTTCCCTCGTAAATATCAATTTTTATCTTCTTCTTTTTTTACTTTTTTATTATTATGTTTTTTCTAGTTTTAATTTATATTTATGGGCTTACCTATAGAACAAATAAATTTTATTTATAAAATAAAAATAAAAAATTGGTTTATTAGCATATATAATGCCGGAATAATAGTATAATTGAGCATAATTTTCAAGAATATGTGATGTATATTATAAAAATATCATTATTTAAATTATTATTTTTTATATTACGTGCATCGAATAAATATTTTAAATTTTGTTTTTCATTCTCAATTGTGTAAATAAGTTTTTGATTTTTTGTTGTTAATATCAATATTACTATTACAAACAAATTTTTCTAATTAATTTTTTTTAACTATGTTCAATATTTTATTATTCCAACATTATATATGCTTAAATACTATTTTTATCAATTTATAAATAAATTTATTTATTCTATATGTAAGTCCATAATATAAATTAAAAAGAAAAAAATTATAATATTAAAAATTAAAAGAAAATAAAAAGAAGAAAAAATTGATAATTTAGAGGGTCAAATATGTATTTGGTAATCAAAGTTTGAGAAATCTAGAGTGATCTTTTGAGTGATGCTGGCATAATTAAGTGACTTTGTTGTTACGAAAGAAAGAAAGATGATTTCAGTAGGTAATTTTGGATAGTGGAGTGAAATTTAAATAATGGACTCTATATATATTAAATGATTTAACATTTATGTACAAAGAATTAGCTTACAGACAACGTGAAAAATAAAGAAAATTAATTTTGTCAACAAATAAATATACACTAATAATGTAATAGTTTTTTATGTCAATGTATATAAAATAAATCATTTTGAAGTACATGATGATCTTCAGTTTCAAAACAACACCACAAAAAGAATGAGGGGTGTAGTAGTACTTCATATAACCATACAGTTAAAAATCACGAATCCGCCTTTCTGTATATTATTATCATAATGTTACACTACTAATATGATAACGGGATGATGGACTTATCTATCTTAGGATGTACTACATTTCTTCTAAAAGACGCAATACCTTAAGGGGGTTTTTGGTTCACATACTAGCTTAAGTAATTATTAGTAGGCGTACATATTTCTATTTCATATTTCTTTCGTTTAAAAAATATACAGATACTCGTAACAGTACATTAAATTATGCACTGATTTTTTTTCCTCTGCACCCAACCAGACATTTATAATTTTATGTGGAACTTTGTGTGAGAACTAATTGTGCCAATACTATCAAACCAGACAACCCTAAACATATGTAGTTTAGTAGATTGCTCCTAATGATAATCATACAGTCTGGATACCATGGAATCATAGCCATCCTAGGTAATTAAGTTACAACTATGATATATAGTCAAATGTCAAAAGATCCCCCAAAACCAGCTGTGAAGATTCCGATCTGCTTGAAAAGTTATGAAACCTGTATGGGTCGAATTCGGACCACTTGCGTAGGGATAAATCGGGTTCGAGTTCATACGGTTGGTATCAATCATAACTGCTGCTCGATAGGCCGGAATCGAAGTATCAAAGATCAAAGGTCGAGACCGAACAACATCGAATCGGAACTCAAAGCCATGATACCCGAGATGAGTTTGTCGAGGTCGGTTATGGAAAATGTTCTAGGGTAAAATTATCAGATCTATAACGAGAGGACCGGAAATCCCGTGATAAGTAAATATCTCGGCGAGAATCACGGCATCAATCAACAAGACCGTTGAAATCAGTAAATCAAGGGATATTTTATCTTGTAAATAGATTCTTACCTTGAATAAGAATTATCCCCTCCCTATATAAAGGGGCAATGCAATTGTAAAAGACATCTCACGGTTCAACTGTCAAAATATAGAAAGAAGTCTGCTTTATTATTTCTTTATTCGTTTGATTCATATTTGTCCATCTCAAAGAAATCAATCAAGGCCAAGACTATTCAAGGCTTGTGGTTTGCATTTTTTCCAATTTATTTACTGACTTTAATCTCTGTATTTTCATTATTTGTATCAAACCAAATCACGTGTCCTTAAAACCACGTACAAATTTAATTGTTATCCGAAGCCAAGGGTAAACAGTTTGGCGCCCACCGTGGGGCTAAGGATAATAGTGAGCGTTTGATACAGTTTTCTGTCACACAAATTATTTTATACTTGCTCTGTGAAGTATCTTTGATTTCAGGTTACAATACAGCTATGTCGCATTCACAATCTGTGCCTTTGTACGTCGATAATGAAATTGATCATCAAGGTGAAAACAACAACATAGCACCCGATGATGAAGTCTCGGTCGATGCTAATTCACAAATGGCGGTCGATGTAGATCGAACTACTGGTCCCTCAAACAGTGTTCGTAGAGAACATCAATCAACAACTCAGGGTCCCCAAAACGACGAAGGGGACGGGATCAGCCTCAGAATGATCTTTAACATGTTGCAAGCCCAGCAAGCAGCCATTGCTCAAATACAAAATCGAAGACAAATATCGAACAAAGATGAGTTCGGCCCTTCTCGGGGAACCATTCCGGAGAATGAACCAGTCGTGGATGAGCCAAACGAAGGCGTATCGAGGGCAAACTCCAGGATCATGAGAATGCTCGAAGAACTAACCAGACGAGTCGAGTCTGGCGAAAAGAAAATCGAGGCTAACGACAAAAAGGTGGAAACATACAATTCCAGGGTAGATTAAATCACAGGAGCTCCCCCGATATTGAAAGGCTTGGATACCAAAAAATTTGTACAGAAACCTTTCCCATCAAGTGCCGCTCAAAAACCAATAGCCAAGAAATTTCGCATGCCGGAAATCCCCAAGTACAATGGGACAACCGATCCAAACGAGCATGTGACCGCATACACATGCGCTATAAAAGGAAACGACTTAGAAGACGACGAGATCGAGTCTGTTCTTTTGAAAAAGTTCGGAGAAATCTTGTCAAAGGGGGCCATGACTTGGTATCATAACTTGCCCCCTAATTCCATTGACTCATTCGTTATGCTTGTAGATTCCTTTGTAAAAGCACACGCAGGCGCTATCAAAGTGGAAACGCGGAAGTCGGATCTGTTCAAAGTCAGACAAAAAGATAAGGAGATGCTCAGAGAATTTGTATCTCGTTTTCAGATGGAGCGGATGGACCTGCCATCGGTCACTGACGATTGGGCCGTTTAGGCCTTCACCCAAGGGCTCAACGCTCGAAGTTCAACGGCTTCACAACAACTTAAACAAAACTTGATAGAATATCCAGCCGTCACATGGGCGGATATACATAACCGATACCAATCGAAGATCAGAGTCGAAGATGATCAACTTGGAGCCCCTTCGGGATCTATTTACCCCGTCAGGACTCATGATAGGGTTCGAAAGGAGATTTATCGGGAATCGAGATTGAATACAGATCGGCATAGGCCATATCATGGGGATAGGAAAATCACTACAGCAAGGCAGGACTCCCCGAGACGCGAAAGGAGAAACTATCAAAGGTCGGAATAACCGAGGGCCCATGATGAAAAGCAATTTCGAGGGAACCACCTGTCACCAAGAAGCACCGCAATTATCGGAGTACAATTTCAACGTTGATGCGGCTACTCTCGTATCGGCTATCGATCGCATCAAGGACACTAAGTGGCATCGACCGTTACAATTGGATCCGGCCCAAAGAGATTCGAATTTGATATGCAAATATCATAGTACACACGAACACAGGACGGAAGATTGTCGACAATTAAGAGAGGAGGTGGAAAGGTTGCTCGAAAACGAACATCTTCGAGAATTTTTTAGCGATCGAGCAAGGAATCATTACGGAAACAGAAATAAACAAGCAAACCAAGAAGAGCCGCAACACACGATTAATATGATTATTGGGGCAATAGATGCACCTCAAGGTCCGATGCTGAAGCGCACCAAGATATCCATCACCCGGGAGAAACGCACTCGAGATTATGCGATGGAGGGAATCTTACATTTTAGCAAAGAAGATGCAGAAGGGATTATGCAACCTCACAATGACACTCTAGTGATATCTGTGCATATACACATGATTAAAATAAAGCGCGTATTGGTCGATCCAGGCAGTTCAGCCAACATAATCCGATCATGGGTTATAGAACAACTCGGTCTGACGGATCGAATTGTCCCTACAGTCCGAGTACTCAATGGGTTCAACATGGCTTGTGAAACAACCAAAGGCGAGATAACATTACCGATAAACACTATCGGTACTATTCGAGAAATGAAGTTTTGCGTAATCGGTGGAGACGTGAGATACAACGCTCTATTCGGGAGACTATGGATCCACGACATGAGAGCCGTGCCTTCAACACTGTACTAAGTACTGAAATTCCCATAATCCGATGGAATTATAACGGTTTACGGGGAGCAACCGGCTGCAAAAGAAATGTTTGCAATAGAAGAAATAACACCAGTACCAGCAGTTCCTTCGCAAAAGGTTGAGAACAAGTTGAAATAGCAATCACAGACATCATCCTCGGCAAACGTAAAAAACAAGCGTATCTCGAGGATGACGACTACGGAATCCCCCGGTCATTCATCAGTCCCGATGAATCTCATGCAACCAAATCGACAATTGAGGAACTCGAGCAAGTTTCACTCCGAGAAGACTTTCCAGATCGAAAGGTATACCTGGGCTCGGGTCTAAGTTCCGAGCTCAGGACAAAACTTATCCAATTTCTTATAACTAGCGAGGATTGCTTCGCTTGGTCCCACCTCGATATAATAGGTATACCACCGGAGATAACAACTCACAAGCTAAGCCTAGATCAGAAGTTTCGACCGGTCAAGGAAAAAAGGAGGCCTCAATCCGAGATCAAACACGCGTTCATCAAGGATGAGGTAACTAAACTTCTAAATATAGGGTCCATTCGGGAGGTTAAATACGCATAATGGTTAGAAAACGTAGTGGTAGTCCCTAAAAAGGGAATAAACTAAGAATGTATGTAGATTATAAGTATCTGAATAAGGCGTGCCCAAAAGATTCTTTTCCTTTACCCAACATCGATCGCATGATCGATGCCACCGCTGGCCATGAGACCCTTAGCTTTCTCGATGCTTACTCTGGCTATAACCAAATACGAATGGACCCGGCTGACCAAGAAAAAACATCCTTCATCACTAAGTATGACACATACTGCTACAACGTGATGCCATTCAGGTTAAAAAATGCAGGAGCCACTTACCAACGCCTAATAAACCGAATGTTTGAAAAACACCTAGGAAAAACGATGGAAGTTTATATTGATGATATGTTAGTTAAGTCCCTGCGAGCAGAGGACCATTTGAACCATTTGTAGGAAACATTCGACGTGCTAAAACAATACAACATGAAGCTGAACCTGGAGAAATGCGCGTTCGGTGTGGGCTCAGGCAAGTTCCTCGATTTCATGGTCTCGAATCGAGGAATAAAAATCAACCCCGAAAAGATCAAGGCTATTGAGGACATCACAGTTGTAGATAGTGTGAAGGCTGTACAAAAGCTAACAGGCCGTATAGCCGCTTTGGGACGATTTATTTCAAGATCATCCAATAAAAGCCATCGATTTTTCAACCTATTGAAAAAGAAGAATAGCTTCTCATGGACACCAGAGTGCCAACACGCGTTAGAAGAGCTTAAAAAGTATTTGTCTAGCCCACCCTTGCTGCATACACCGAAGATAGGTGAATGGCTGTACCTCTACCTTGCTGTCTCGGAAGTAGCGGTAAGTGGAGTTCTAGTTCGAGAGGAACAAGGTACACAATTTCTGATTTACTACATTAGCAGAACCTTAGGCGAGGCTGAAACTAGATACGCTCATTTGGAAAAACTGGCACTCGCTTTGTTAAGTGCCTCCAGGAAACTGAAACCTTATTTCCAATGTCATCCCATATGCGTCATAATGACTTACCCGTTAAGAAGCATAATGCATAAGCCCGAGCTCTCGGCCAATTGGTCAAATGGGCTATCAAAATAAGTGGGTATGATATCGAGTATCGACCCCGAATCGCCATTAAATCTCAGGTGTTGGCAGATTTAGTCGCCGATTTTACACCATCCTTAATGCCTGAGGTCGAAAGAGAGCTACTGGCTGTATCGGGGACTCCTTCAGGAGTGTTGACCCTGTTCACAGATGGTGCCTCGAACACGAAGGGATCGGGGCTTGGTATCATGCTAAAGCCCCCAACCGGTAACACAATTCAACAGTCTATCAAAACTGTGAAACTAACTACCAATGAAGCAGAGTATGAGGCTATGATTGTAGGTTTAGAACTAGCCAACAGCCTGGGAGCGGAAATAATCGAAGCTAAGTGCGATTCCCTTCTTGTGGTGAATCAAGTCAACAGAACTTTTGAGGTCAGAGAAGGATGAATGCAGAGATGTTTAGACAAACTACAAGTTACACTGCATAGGTTCAAAGAATGGACCTTACAACATATACCTCGAGAGAAAAACAGCGAAGCCGATGCCCTCACCAGTTTGGGATCATCGGTCGAAGATGATGAGATTGAATCCAAAAAGGTCGTAGAGCTCATGAGGTCGGTAGTAGAAGAAGGCCATGCAGAAATCAATATGACGAGTCTGACCTGGGATTAGAGGAACAGATACATAGAGTACCTAAGCTCCGGTAAACTCCCCTCAGACCCAAAAGAATCAAGAGCCTTGCACACAAAGGCGACTCGATTCTATTTATCCGATGATGGAACTTTATTTAGAAGGACGTTCGGTGGTCCCCTCATGATACGTCTAGGACCGGGTGACACCGAATACATTTTAAGAGAAATACACGAAGGCACTTGTGGGAATCATTCCGGTGCCGAGCCCCTAATCCGAAAAATAATCAGAGCCGGTTATTATTGGATCGATATCGAAAAGGACGCGAAGGAGTTCGTTTGCAAATGTAATGAATGTCAAAGACATGCCCCGATGATCCACCAGCCCGAGGAGACGTTGCATTCGGTCTTGTCACCATGGTCGTTCATGAAATGGGGAATGGACATCGTCGGCCCTCTTCCCTAAGCACCAGGTAAGGCTCAATTCATTCTTTTTATGACTGACTATTTGTCCAAATGGGTGGAAGCGCAGGCATATGAGAAGGTTAGGGAAAAAGAAGTGATCGAATTCATTTGGGATCACATCATATGTCGGTTTGGGATGCCATCAGAGATCGTGTGTGACAATGGGAAACAGTTCGTCGGCAGCAAAGTGACGAAGTTCCTCGAAGATAACAAGATCAAAAGGATCCTCTCAACGCCCTACCACCCCAGCGGTAATGGACAAGCCGAATCTACCAACAAAACCATACTTCGAAATCTCAAAAAGAGGTTAATCGATGCGAAGGGGAAATGGAAAGAGATATTGCCTGAAGTCCTATGGGCGTATCATACAACCGAGAAATCTAGCACCGGAGCCACCCCCTTTTCCCTGGTGTACGGTGCTGAAGCTTTGATACCGGTCAAAGTTGGTGAACCAAGTGTCAGGTTCTGCTATGCGACCAAGGGATCAAATCACGAGGCTATGAATACGAATCTGGAAATATTGGACGAAAGAAGGGAAGCAGCCCTTGTTCGATTGGCCGCCCAAAAATAAAAGATCGAAAGATACTACAACAGGAGAACCCATCTTCGACATTTCAACATCGGAGATTTAGTACTCAGGAAGGTCACACCCAATACTCGAAATCCGAACGAAGGGAAATTGGGGCCGAACTGGGAAGGACTTTATTCCATCATAAAGATCGAAAGGGATCATACAAGCTCGGAACGATGGACGGCAAACAGCTGCCCAACAATTGGAACATAAATCACTTGAAACGATAATACTGTTAAGGTACGATCCTTCATTCTTCATTTTTATTTGTTTTTATGCTACTAACACTCGTAGGTATCAAATTAAGTAGCCTCGAATTGGAAAATACTGGGTGTTAGGACTGAAAGCACGCGTTGCACTCTTTTTCCCTTCGACCAGTTTTGTCCCAAATTGGGTTTTACGGCAAGGTTTTTAACGAGGCAACCAGAAAACGTGCTAACTTAGATTTGAAGACTGATCGTATATCGATGGCAACAATATTCTGTGCTAAACATCGATCGACCTCAAATGTCGGAAGACTACTTAGCTACTTCAATTCGGGGAGACTTATCAAAGATCATTAGGAATCGATGTAAGGGTCAAATGGTCAAAGGAACCGTACCTAAATAGATTGATCTATCCCCTAAATAAATTGTACAAGCACATGAACAAGAATAAAGACCTCTTGCACCAATATTCTGTCTCCGAACCCAAGGGCCATTTTGATTTTCTTTGTTCAATCAAATACTGACATCACTCAGGGATTCATTTGAAAATCAAATTTAATCGAAGGGGAATAAGACCTACTAAGTTAAACCCCGATTTTTTAGAGGCCAAGGCCATATCGAGTTAATGAAACTCGAAGGGGAATAAGACCTACTAAGGCAAACCCGGATTTTTTAGAGGCCAAGGCCATACCGAGTTAATGAAACTCGAAGGGGGATAAGAACCACTAAGGCCAACCCGATTCTTAAAAGGGTAAGGCCATGCCGAGTTAATGAAACTCGAAAAGGGATAAGACCTACTAAGGCAAACCCTGGATCTTTATAAGGCTAAGACCATACCGAGTTAATGAAGTTCGAAGGGGAATAAGACCTACTAAGGCAAACCCCGGATCTTTACAATGCTAAGGCCATACCAAATTAATCGAAGGAAAGAAAAAATTTACTAAGGCATATCCCAGAATTGGACAAGTCCAAACTGATTTCAAAGAACAGAAAATTCACCGAGATGAACCATCGGTTCTAATAAAAAGAATCGAAACAAGTCAGCAATAAAAGAAGGGAAGGGAAATATATATATATATATATAAGTTATGATTACAAAGGTGGAGACCTTATTACATAATATATTAAAAAAAAAAAGGGGAAGAGAAGGCGCTTCATTCCGAGTTCTTAGAGTCATCTTCCTCCGGAAAGGCTTGTTTTCTGGCTTCGGCCTCGATCTTTTTGGCATCATCGATCTTGGTTGATAGATCGAAGCCTTGAGCATGTATTTCTTGAGAACGGACAGGTGAGTTTGACACTTAGTGTAATCAACCAAAATTTTTGATTGATCTAGAGCGGCCTCGGCCTCGGCCTTATACTGGGTCACCAACTCATCGGCCTCATCCTTGGTTGCAGCAACCTCCGATTTTGCCATCTGCAGCTCGTTGACCAAAGCATCACGATCCAAGGAGATCGCACCAACTCGAGATTGGAGCATATCAGTGCTCTCAGTCAGAGCCTCGATTCTCCCCTTTGCTTCCGTCAGTTGAGATTCTGATGAAACTTACTGAGCTCGGAAGGCCTCCTTTTTCGAAGCCAGATGATCCATCCTGCTTCTCCATTCATTGGCTTCTTCTCTAGCCTCGCTTGCCTCGGATCGGAGTCGGGTTATTTGATCGAGTAGCTGCCCCATCTGCTCGATTAAGACTGAATTCTCTCTCCGTACAAAATTCAGTTCGGCCCGAAGGTTCGACATCTCCCCTTCGAGCCCCTCGCAACGCGCTGATTCTTCCCGTTGACGAAGAAAATCCTTATGATGAAGCACCGAGGCTTACAAGTACAAAAGAAAGTATGGCAGTTAGTCGAAGTTTTAAAATGCAAAACAATGAATGTTAGATAAGGCTTATTAGAAACTTACCTTATTCAATGCTTGTTGAGCCTCATTAACCAAGAAGGGTACATCCACCTCGTTCATCTTAGCCTGATCCTCTTCGGTCACCAAACACCGAAGATAGATAGCCACTCCTACAGGAGCAGAAAGGACCCTAGCATCTTCGGGAATGGCAAACGTTATGACCCGCTTCCGATGAGGATCTGAACTCGGAGCAGGAAATCTATCGACCAACTTCTGACCGAAAGATGCCTTGCTCGTTCCGGTGGAGGACTTTTCCTCTGTACTTCTAGATTACCAAGCCCAATAGTATCTTCAGCAGACGCCGAATCCACGCCATCGAAGATACCTCGGAAAGGGCCTTCCGGTTTATGGCTCCTGCCCGGGGAATGTCCTTTTGCAGCTTGGGCCTCGTTCAGGGTCGACTCCATGAAAGAAGGGGAGTCTATCATTTCTATGGGACCCGAGATCCCCTGCGAAGCCCTCTCACATCGACAGAAGCCCCAGTTCTTTCCCTCACCTCGGGGCCTTCGGCTCGATGAAGGTGTGTCTCATTGGCTCTCTGCTCGGGGACTCCCCGTCCTTCAGTTCGAGATGGCTCGTTACCCAAAGGTCAAAGTCTTCATCCTCCGAGGACAGAATTCGGTCATCAACGTTGCCCTTGGGCTTACAAGATATCCTTTTCCTCGGTCTCTTTCTCTCGGGCTCAGAAGAACTAGGGACTTCTTTTCTCTTTTTCTCTTTCTCCTGCTCTGAAGCAAGGGGCTGGCAGGGAACCTCACTACTAGGGGACGCCGACCTCAATTCGACATTCTTTGATAGACCTACAAATAAAGAGTAAAGCAAATTAAAAATAGACAACATGAAACGCAGAGCTCGAACTTAATCGGTCTCACCATGATTTTTGGCCTCCCATCGGCCCTTTGAGATCACGCGCCAGGCACGTTCCGAATAGGTTCTTTGGGACACTACTTTTTTGACCCATTCCTTCAGGTGAGAAATCGCGGCCAGTGTACGAGATACAGCTACACCATGTGGAATTGGTTTGTGAAATAACAAAGGAAAAACATCGAACAAGTTGAAATATGGGGTAACACTTACGGTTCATGTTCCACTTCTCAGGGAACGACATGTCTTCAGCCGGAATCAGGTCCAATGTTTTCACCCGAATGAATCGGCTCATCCAACCTCAATCCCTATCCTCATCAATGCTCGAGAAGGGGGCTTTGCTTGCCCGGCGAGCAAGTTTTATCAATCCCCCTCGAAAAAGTCAAGGACTGTATAACCGCAGGAGATGATCGACGATGAAAGGGTGTCCGTCGATCTTGTTTACGAAAAAGCGAAAGAGAATGACTATTATCCAGAAAGAAGGGTGAATCTGACCCATCGTTACCTTGTACCTTTTGCAAAAGGCAAAAATAATAGGGTCCAAAGGGCCTAACGTGAAGGGATATGTGTAAACACTTAAATAACCCTCCACGTGGGTGGTGATCGCCTCTTCCGGTGCGGGAACGACCATGCATTTACCGACCCAATTACAATCTTCTTTAACCTTGTCAATGATTTTGTCCATGATCGAACAAATATACCTAGTGACCGGTTAACACCAGCCCGGTACTGAAGAAGCCTTATCTACTTTAAATTCGGTACCGATCAAACACCCAGTCGGTACGAACACCTTCAAAGGAGGTTCGGTCACGGTTTCCTAAACATCAAAAGGCTGAGGATCTTTAGGAGTTTAAGAAGAAGAAGGGGTCTGTCTCTAAGGGACGGATTTAGAGGTTTTTTCCTTTGTCAATTAGGAGATAAAGAAGCTAAAAAATGAAGGGATGAGATAAAAATAAAAGGGAAAGTCACTTACGAGAAAGTTCAGAGAACTTGAAGAAGAGAATGTTCAGATAGCGTAAACTCCTGAAGATGAAGACAGAGAAGATTATTTATACCCCCTCAAAGGCCGCGGTTCGCATCCCAAAACAAGGGAGCATTAATTAACATATGCTAATGTTGCAGAGGTTTGTCTCAAGTTTGTCTCTGAACAGACGTTTTCGATGCGTACCGCGTACGTCACAGTGCCACCATCATTTATCAATGTGATGGGCCGTTTCTTTTGATGTGAAGCCTCGAATTCCGTGTCACATGCACCATGAGTATGTCATTATTTGACCTAATCAAAAAGTTGCGGCTCATTTCGTTTTTCATCATAACTCTCCAAAAAACGAGGGGACTATCTGTATAGGGTCGAACACGGACCGCTTGCGTAAGGATAAATCGGGTTCGAGTTTATATGGTTGGTATCAATCATAACTACTGCTCGATAGGCCGGGATCAAGGATCAAAGATGGAAGGTCAAGAGTGAGCACCATCGAATCGAAACTCAAAGCCATGATGCCCGTGATGAGTTTGGTGAGGTCGATTATGGGAAATGTCCTAGGGTAAAATTATCAGATCTGCATAACGGAAAGACCGAAAATCCCGTGATACGTAAATATCTCGGTGGGAATCACGGAGTCAATCAACAAAAGCGTTGAAATCAGTAAATCAAGGGATATTTTACCTTGTAAATATATTTTTACCAACTATGAGAATTACCCCTCCCCCCCCCCCCCCC
>MCJB01050164.1:47465-59350 GCA_002018475.1 Nicotiana obtusifolia
CCCCCCCCCCCCCGCTCCTATATAAAGGGGCAATGCAATTGTAAAAGGCATCTCATGATTCAATTATCAAAATATGAAAATGAAATCTTCTTTATTATCTCTTTATTCGTTTGATTCATATTTGTTTATCTCGAAGAAATCAATCAAGGCCAAGACTATTCAAGGCTTGTGGTTTGCATTTTTTCTAATTTGTTTACTGATTTTAATCTCTGTTTTATTCTTCATTATTTGTATCAAACCTAATCACGTATCCTTAAAACCACGTACAAATTTAATTGTTATCTGAAACCAAGGGTAAACAACTGCAATCATCCAAGTAAAGTATTCAAGTAATGAAATCATTATTGAGGAAATCCAACAGAGACACTAATAAGGCCGATAAGAATTATCAATAATAAAATTATATCCAAATAAAAAATATTCTGACAGTAACTTAGTAGTTAGTATTGAATATATAAGATAGAGTCTCATGGGTAAGGTATTGGACTTATTACTATTTGCATATGGATAATTAACTAACATAAAGTATACAAATTGTAGAGTTTTGATTATCCAAAAATTTGAAGTATCAAATTCAACATCCAATTCGAAATTTAAAAATTTCAAAAATTAAATTTAAAATATAATCCGTAATACGAAAATTCAAACCAAAATTCAAAAAAAAATTAAATTTCGATTTGGATTTCGGTGTTTGCCCAAATCATGCTCACACCTAATAAAATAGCATCTTTTTAACTTAATTTGTACGGTCGTCGACTCTTTGTTCTGCTTTTTCGTTCTACTTAGTTTAGCTTTTGTTCTACTTATGAGATCTAATTTTTCTGAACTTTTGTGAAATGGAACATGTGATATTCTAATTTTCCGAACATCTCCCCAGAATAGTGTTAATTTTTTTTGCCGATCTTTTGAGTGCCGAAACCTGTTTAGAGGTGGATTCAGAATTTAAACTCTATAGATTTAATTTTTAAGATTTTTAATATTGAATCCATTATACTTTTAGAGTTATAGGTTCATAGTTGTACTTTGTTGCAATTGTAATCGTTTTTGCATATACATTCATGCTCCGCGTAAAAAAATATGAGTTCAATTAAACTCATATTACGTTGGATCCGCACCTGCCTGTTTTCATTATCAAATCATTTTGGAGGGGATACAAACCGTCAATTAGTTCCAATATCTAACCTTTACATCTATTGTACTCATAATTTTATAATGTTTTTGCCAAGTTTTTGCAAAGGTAAAATCACGTAAAAAAATATTAATTTTTTTGAGTTTTGAGTAAAAAAGAAAGGTGTTCGAGAAGCCGTAGAAATAATTTTTTTGTTGCAGAAAAGAATAGTTTCTTCCCATAAGTATAAGCAGAGTAGGAAAAAATTCAAGACAAAAAAATTCTTTATAACAATCCGATCGATCCTTTTAAGCTTTAACATTTCATATGGTAGTTCAGGACTCTTATAGCTTTATATGATCCATCATGACTTACGGGTATGGTTTATTTTGATATTCGAGAAGTTCGGGATTGATTTGGAAAAGTGATTGTCAATTTAGAAACTTTAAGTTGGAAGAGTTGACCAAGGTATGACTTTTGAGTAAATGACCTCGAGCTCAGGATTGGATAATTTTAATAGGTTCGTATGGTGATTTTGGACTTGGGTGTATGTTCGGATATGGATTTGGAAATTCCTAGAAGGTTTTCACTCCATTTGTTGAAAGTTGGGTATTTGAAGGTTTGGAGAGTTCATAGATTTGACTGAAAGTTGGCTTTGGTGTTACTGGACTCATACAGTAGTTTTAAGATCTTAGGTAGGTTCTTTTGTGCCACAACCCAAAATCACCAATCGGTAATGATGGCGCCTAACTCACTTGCTAGACAAGCCGAACATAATAAAAGCGGAACAAAATAACAGAAATAACGAAAATAGTACAAATCTAAAGCCAATAACATAAATAACTGCGTTGATACATAACAATCCCCCGGAACTGGTACAAAGTCATGAGCTCTAAAACGGAAGTACAAGTCTGGAATACAAAGTAAAATATTGTCCGAATGAAAGAAATAGGACAGAAATGTAGAGACGCCAAAGACTGCGGTGGAAATGCAGCTCTACCTCGCTTCTTTGCAATTCCTCAGCAACGAACCACCGCTACTCACGGCTCGGTCCAACACCTGGATCTAAACAATTAAGTGCAGAGTGTAATATGAGTACAACCGACCCCATGTACTCAGCAAGTATCATAACTAACCTCGGTGAGGTAATAAAGAAAATAATTATCAATAATTCTCGCTAATAACCTGCTCAGTTCATAAATCTCACAAGTACACGACAATATTCTTATCAAGTCCTAAATTACAGATAAAACTACCTCGGTTGAAAAGATAATGTACATGCTCTGTTTCAGTTAACAATTCAGCATATAGAGAAGATATGCAAAGCAAGACATGTATACATTCCTGATCCAGCATATACAGAATATATGTGAATAAAACATGTATACAATCAAGAAAATTACAAGTAGAGAAGAAATTGAATAACCAAATCAAAGACTAGCCAGTTTCTCTCATACAACATGTACACCATCAAGAGAGAAACATGAGAGGGTGAGCCTAGGGGGATGGATCCTTATCCACATACTACACGGACAACTCAAGTACCATATATAACCACCGCACGGACAACTCACATGCTAACACCGCTTAGATCCGCACGGACTACTCACGTGCTATCAACCTAGTCCATATCACACAGAAAGTATATACAAGAATACATGTACATGAAAAAGGGATATCAATTTACATACTCATGGACATATATAAGTGACATGTGTAGGCATGTGCGAAATGTACTACCACTATTCTAGTTAGGCGATTACGCCACAAGAATAGCATAACACGTTTGACAGGAGATCAACCAACAAATAATCTCTAATATGATTAAAATAGCTCACAAAGGGAATACAACATAAGAAGTATGATAGCATGAAGCTTAACGATCAATTCAGGCATATATCACTACCTCGATCAGGGATAGTACCCAGTGCACGCACATAGGCTCAATATCCTCACATGTGTCTCACCCACAGTACATAACTAACACTAACTATTCAGACAACTAGTGCCTCGATCAAGTTTAGGTAAAATACTTACCTTAAGGCAAATCAATACTCTAAGAATCCCTTTCTGCATGAATCAACCCCCGGATGGCTTGAATCTAGCAAAAATACCTTAATATTATCAATAAAAACCATAGAAAATAACTCCTAACAATAAAGCTAAGATCTTGATACAAATATACAAAGTTAACCAAAAAAGTCAAACCCGGGCCCACACTCCGGAGGCTGACAAAACCCAGAAATCGCGATTACCCATTCCAATACGAGTCAAAATATGTGTGTTTCATCTAAATCCAAACTCAAATCGGCCCCCAAATAACCAATTTTTACTCTCCAAAACGATGGCTAAAACCCCCAAAATTTCACCTTTAAAAAAAAAAAGATCCACTAGGCCTTGTGCCTAGGGTTTAGTTTTTATAAATAAGATAACAAACTAGTACACCAAAGGAGGGGAACATGAACCTTACCTCCAAATTTATGGTGGATAATTAATTGATTGTCCAAAAGTGACAATCAATTGAATCCTATAGAATGAGTGAAGTTAGACCTATGATGAAATGCCAATTGCCTATCCATAAGTGGCAGACAATTGGGTATTCAAAAATAATGTGAAATGACTCTAGGTCAACTATACAAACAATTGAATCTAAAGCAACTATGTAAGCAATTTGGGAGTACATCTTCTTGAAACAAAAGAATTTACATCTAGAAGGTAAATGTATCCTCCCTTTGAAGTATGACAAAAACCAGATAGGTATAGTAGGAGCTGTCTTCAATTTAGCTTTCACAATGATAGCAAAGAAAGCCAAATTGAAGACAGTAATGAGTGAGATTCTTGTAGTTGATTGATCTTGCTGCCTCTGAATAATGCAGCTGATAGAAGAAATTGAGCTTAGCCTTGGTGTCTTTATCCAAGATAGTGAAGAGGGATTGGACTTGTAGCAACTGGTAACTGGTGTAGAAAACAGACAAATCATTCTCCAAGCTAAAGCTGATGCAGTATGTAGACTTCTGCAGTTGAACTCTGGTAACAATAGTGGTAGATGGGCAAGGTTTGTGCCCCTAGGTGTGTTCTTGTGAGGCCCTAGTATTTGAAACTTGAGAATGAACATACTGCACACAAAAATATGTGTGACATTGGTAGGATCAGCAAGACAGACCCTAGAAAGTTGATGCATCTCCAACAGATTGAGCATATAGGATGCTAATACCACACCTTAGAAGTGCATCAGTGATCTAGACCTGTCAATTGTATCTGCAAAAATCAGCAAACGGATTAGTAATAAAGGGGCACCATTGTTTTGCTTCCAGTGAATGGTTGTGGCATTGCTGACAATAGAGCAGAACTGCTGCAAGCTATGACCATTGTTGTCGTTGTTCTAGTGTGTATGCATATGAAGTTTTGCTCTCAGGTTCTTGTGGCATCTGAAAGCATATGTAGTGGATTTATAGTTAGTGGGATGAGACAGTTGCTTCTGCAGATAAATGCTACAGGATCCTCTCTTCAAAATTGCAAGAGGTTTATGGGATACTGTGAACCTTTGACTAACACTCAGTAGGATGAGCCTTAAGATTTCTAATTCCACACAAAGAGTGTAAGTCAAATGATTGAGTATACTATAGTGAATTGCACCTGAAAAAAATGGAGCAAAGTTAGTGAAACAACTGTTTCTGTGATGATGGCTGTGTGCTTTCATTTTCTTGTGGATTTTGAGTACATGTGGAAATGAGATGTAAAGGGCGTTTAAGAATAAGGGAGGTGTGAGTCTGGAAGAAGGAAATGGTCTCTACTACAGCTGCAGTTGAGCTTAGATAAATGGGAGGGATGAGGATGCAAAGAAAGCTGTGTGTTATTGTTGGAGTAGTATATTGGTGGCTATGGGTATGGTAAGTTAAAGTACATGGATTAGGTGACTATTAGGTGTGAGGAGTTCAGAGCACAACACCTCTTATAGCATTGAAAGTTTGTTAGAAGTGTGCTCAGAGAACTTGCACAAAAGAACAAACATGTTAGTAAAAATCTAGACTGAATGTCCAGTTCCAAGAATGCTGGAGTTTGGTCTTCCATAGATTTGGATATATGGGGATTGTAGTGATGCTGTTTTAGAATCATGTTTTAACCATAACCATGAGATGAAGTAGAGGAAAGGTGAGGTGGTGGGATAATTTAGTTGTTTTCTTGTGTCTAAAAGCAAGGGTATTCAAGAAGTCCTGTTGAATTTGACCCCTGATATGAGTAGGAAGTGTGGGGACATTGGTGAAGTGAGTTAATGCAGTCAAGTCATGGCTAAGCTTGGACAAAGAATCTGCAAGATAGTTGGCTTCTCTGTATACATGTGAGTAATGAATTTCCTGACATTGAAGACAGGTTTTTCAGCTTTTGCAGATTCATTTTTAAGGCACAAGGAGGATCAGAATTGGTTGTCAGCCAATTGATCAAAAGAGTTGAGTCTGTTTCAAGGTGAATTCTGTTGTACCCATTGGCAATGCACCACTAGATACCAATGAAAGAAGCTTATGTTTCTGCAAGGTTGTTGGTACCCTCACCCAAAGGACATGCAATTTCTTGAAGAAACTCCCTTAGGTGGTTTCTAATGATGGCACCATCACCTATCTTACCTGGATTAGTCAGTACACAACCATCAGTGTTGACTTTAACAAAGTTGACATTTGGTTTAGTCCAGACAACCTGTTGACTAGTAGTGACATGCTTGATATCCTCAATGATAGAATAAAGATCCGCCCATCTTTGAGGCCAGTTAATAGCAGGGTAAGTTGCATGAAGCAGCAGGTAAATGTCAATTAATGGAAAAAAGGACTCTACTTATAGAAGACCTCTTTCCACCATACTTTGCAGAGCATCTATTCTTCCACAAATTCCAACTAATAATGATAGGAACTGTGTCCAGGATTAACTTCTGAGCCTCATTGTTTCTTTTTGTAACCACCAGTTCATAAGGAGCAATCTTAGTGGCATATTTTCAGTTTTAATTCCAGTTGGCCCTCCATATTTCTTCCAGACAAATGTAGCAAAGTTGCCTCAACTGAAGATATGATCAACCGTTTCAGTTGTAGGTTTGATACAGCATACACATATGGTAATAGTGGGGTTACCAAATGATATTACCCTGTCATCTGTAGGCAACTTGTTTTTGAGGGCTCTCCACAAGCAAAATGACCACTTGAATGGTATCGTTTTTGCGCCATGTCATTTTGTTGGTGAAGTTGGGTAGCTTCTTGTTCCTTATCACTTTCTAGGCAGAAGCAGATGTGAAATGCCCTGTCACTATGGGTGTCCAAATGGGTTGATCTTGGGACTCTGGCATATAATGGATGGGAATTTGCATGATGAGATGAATCTTATGAGCTTGAGCAATTTAGTTCATCTTTTGAAGGTTCCACTGTCCATTCTCCTAGAAATGGGCAACTGTAATTTTACCTGGTATCCAACCAGTTATCCCACCAAAAGCTACAATTGCTAGAGTGCAGCCTCCATTGAGTATATTTCTCAGCTTCTTTTTTGTTGGACGTCATCTTCTTCCAAGCTTGTGATTATCGTGTGTCACATTTCTTACATATTGGGTGTGATCTTTGACAATATTAAGCTCTAAAAAAATTGCTCCAGAAAGAGGTCTTAGTTCTAAATATCCACCATTGTTTGAATCTCATTAATTAACAGACATCTTCCATTATTCTAAAACCAATTCCTCCTTCAATCACAGGAAATTATAGCTTATGCCAAGATGACCAGTGCTATTTGTTCCTGTCTTTTTCCATGCCCCAGAAAAAATTAACAGCCAATTTTTCAATTTGCTTCAAGACTATTTTCGGAGGAGAGAGTGCTGAAAGAACGTGAAGGGGCATAGACTGTAGTACATATTTAATCAGTGTAGCTTTTCCTCCATATGAGAGAACTCTGCTTTGCCATCCTTTAATCCTACCTACTACTTTGGCCACAATGGAATTGAGGTACACAATTCTCATTCTTCCGGTGTAGAGTGGACAACCTAAATAGGTGATTGGAGATTCTTTCTTGCTGAAACCCGTTACTTGCTGGATTGTTCTGAAAGTAGAATTGAAAGCAGATGGAGAGGTCATGAAGTGGCTCTTTTGTTTATTGATCTGTTGACCAAATTTTTTCTTCATATTTAATAAAGGTTTGCATGATTTTCTTTAAGGAATTCCTGGTTCCAGATGTGAAGATGATGATATCATCAACAAAACTCAAGTGATTGATCTGTGGTCCTCTCTTATCCATATAAAAACCACTGAAAAACTGATCATGAGGCAAGTTGTTGAGCATTATAGATAGTAATTCAACTCCAACGATAAACAATAAGGGAGCCAGTTGATCACCTTTTTTCAGCCCCCTAGTAGAATGAAACAATCCACATCTAGTACCATTTATGATGATAGAGTACCAGTTGTTTGACATTGTTCTCCATATCATGTCAGTGATCATCTCATTAAAACCCATCCTTCTCAGCATTATGCATGTAAATCCCCAGGAAACTCTATCATAAGCTTTGGCCATGTCAAGCTTGATGACCACATTAGAGCCAATGTTAGGTTTTTTAATTCCTTGAATAATTTCCTGTGCCAACATTATATTTTCTGAAGTGCTTCTTCCTTTAACAAAGCCGGTCTGATTTGCATATTTTATTTTGGGAAGGATAGGAGCCAGTCTAGAACCAATAACTTTGGATATGATCTTGTTCAGGAAGTTGCTAAGGTTAATTGTTTTGTATTCTATAAAAGAGTTAGGAAATTCCAGTTTTGATAGAAGGACTAAACAAGCACTGGTCATGAACTTTGGCACAGTAGCACTTCCAAAGAAGTCCAGAACCACATTCAACAAATCAACTTTGATAATGTGCCAGCATGATTGGAAGAACTTTCCATTCATGCCATCAGGTCCTGCAGCTCTTGTTGGACTCATTGAAAAAACAACTTCTTTGAGTTCTGCCTGGGTGGGATCTTTAGTAAGGAGCTCATTTTCCTTTGCTGTGATCAAGGATGGAATATAGGACAATAGGTCTTCTATGATAACGCCTCTTATTTCAGTGAAGAAGTTATGAAAATATGTGCATGCTCCTTCACCAATAGCCTCATCCCCCCGAACCCATTCTCCTTCATCATCTTTAATTTTATGTACGAACAACTTCCTTCTTCTCCCTCTAATCAGGCTGTGAAAGTATCTGGAATTGGCATCCCGTTCTTTAAACCATTGCAGTTGTGTTTTTTATTTTAGGATGGACTCTTCTAGCTTCATATATCTCCCATGCTTAGCTTGAAGTTCATGACAGTTTTGTCTATCATTGCCATCATTGGTCTGAGCTAAGAACATCTCAGCTTGCTTCAACTTGGGTTTATATTCTTTGGCTTTCAAAAAAATATCTCCATATTGTTGTCTGGACCATTTGCTTAGAGCATTGGACTAAGCTTTAAGCTTTTGGTGAAAAATCCACATGGCATTGCCATTGACTTCTTTGTTCCAGACCTCCTGAACTAATGGAAGGAATTTCTCATTTTCAACCCAACAATTGAGAAACTTGAAGCATCTTTTGCTTGTGTACTGTCTCACATTCATTTCCAAAAGAAGAGGGTTGTGATCAGATCCTGCAGAGGAGAGGTGAGTGATAGCTGTTGCAGGATAAGTACTAGCCAGTTATCATTGACCAATCCCCTATCCAGTATGTTCAAAACAATAGAGCCTTGGCCTTTTCCATTTGACCAAGTTTATCTAGGACCATAGAAGCGTAGATCCACAAATCCACAATCTTCAATCATGCCCAAGAAATCCATTCTTTTATTCATTTGATAGGGAAGACCCCTAATCTTTTCATCAACTGATGCAATCACATTAAAGTCTCCAATGACCCACCAGTGAGTTGAACATGTCGTAGACTTCTGTCTCAGAGTTTCCCAAAGAGGTCTTCTCAAGTTATTTTGCATTTGGCATAGATGGCAGTGGTATAGAAAGATTTTGCAGCTTCGGGATGCTGCTGTGCAATGGTCAACTGCTCCTTATTATGATCAACGATTGTGCCTGTGAAATCCTAATCCCAGAAAATCAAGATTTTATCATTTACATTGGAGGCAGAGTGTTACATGGATAGTTGTATTCTATATTGGTTGACGGGAGTGTTGTCAAGGAATAGGACTGCAATAAAAGATAGATTATGGAGTTGTTTTAAGGTTCTGAGTCTCTCGATGGCGCCAACAGTTCTGATGCCTCTTGCATTCCATATGATTGTACTAATCATGGAAAATGTTTGGGAGTGATTGACTTTGGTGGCACTTTAATACTGGAAGCCTTACTCTGGTGAGGTAGTGGGGAGGTTACTTCTAGGTGACAAGCCATGTGAACCAATCATATTGTCAACATCTATGACACTATTGATAACAGTAAGAAGCTGATTGCAGGTATCCTCTTCTTCCAAATCTTCATTGTGTTCATCATTTGCCTCATCACCAATGTCAACCTCAAATTCTGATTGCATATGATTTTATTCATCTTCTCCAAGCCTAGTAGAAGAGAATTTTTGACACTCCTCAGTTACTGTTTTCATACCATCTACTTGGGAAGAAACCTGCTCCCTAGGATCTGAGTGGATAGCCAAAGTTACAGATGCACTTTGTATAGCTTCAGACTTACTTTCAGTACCGGTCCACCCTTTGTGCTATATCAGATATGTTGCCTTTTTGAGTATCTGCAAGAACCACATCTGTCAAGCTTTGGTGAGCTAGGAGCTCAGAGTTGGTTCCAAGATTCTGTGATCTATCATCACTTATTGAAATGAGAAGTTTTAGTGCATTTTTTTGTTTCCTCATCTACCTTCTCTTTTTCTGACTAGGGTTATTTTTTGGTTTTGTTGTAGTAATCCCTAAAGTAGTAGTAGTCTTTCCTTTATCAACCTTATTTTTGTGATCTCCATCAGTAGAAACAGAAATCACACTTGTCTCTACTTGTGTATGTGGTGTTTCCTGAATGCCTGGATATTGACAAGTGATAGCAGGAGATATTTGGTCCATCCTAGGGTCACCAGGTGCCACAACACACTCATGCAAAACATGAGGAACATCTACCCCCTTTGGATCCCCATCCTGAACTACTATAGGTTTCTCCTGACCATCCTTCTTTCCTCCAATAACTTCAATAGAATCAACATTAGCAGTAGGGGGAGTAGAGGGAGCTGGAGGATTGATAGAGATTATACATGTGCTTTGGGTGGCTAGATGCTCTTGTGATGGTAATTTTGCTTGTTTGCTGGTGTTTTGCTTTGGATATAAACAACTTGTGTCTTTTTGGTGTTATTTTGCTGAATCTCTTTGAAGTTTCTTTTAATTTGAGTCTGCCAGTCCTTAGTTGGAGGTTGATTCCTGTGATTTGGTGTGTCTTCTCTTGTTGGTCTCTTGTGTCTCGATTGATGTAACTGTGATATGCTCCATTTGTTGTTGCTGCTTACCTATGATGTGGTGGTTGTTTAGCTCCAGCTGATCCTGTACTTATATCTGAGTTTTTCTCCATAGAGGCAGAGGAAATAGCTAGCCTTTTCTGCATATCTTCCTCTTTCAGTCTTTTGGGGCATGCATGAGAGAGGTGACCAAGGTGTTTGCAGTAAGAACAGTACTTACGCAAGCTCTCATATTGGACCTCCAACCATTTTCCATCACCATTTACATCTTGGTCTCTATCAAAACCAACCCATACATGAGAGGATCTATCTTTTCTAAGATAAATTTGCATTTTGATTTTTGTGACACTGCCTCTATTATTTTGAAATGGTGCTAAGTCCAAAAATAGTGCCTTGCCTATTGAAGATAATAGAGGGGTGAGGATTTCCATATAATAGAAGTGCTATGGGAGCTCAAGTATCACCACCCACACAGGCACAATGGGAGAGTCTTCATCTGGATTAAATAGTGGAGATCAAGCTTCCAACTTCATCATCTGACCCTAAATATACATATAATGCTTGTTCCAAACTATTGCATGGTTATATTCATTGTCTAAATCAATATACACAGTCTTGGAATTGAAATAAGCAATCTTCACTCCACCTTTGAGCTTTGTTTGAGTAATAAAGCTCCTTCTAATGTGTTGGAGAATTCGCTAACTACAGTATATTGACACCTGGCAGCCAACTTAACCATGTAATCATCCTTTTGAATATCACTGCTGGCTTGCCTCTGTTTAGTAGTATCTTGGGAGGAGTAAACTCAATAAGAGTTCTTTCCTGAGCCAGTTTGCTCTCATTTTGGTTGGAAGTAAATGAATTACAGTTGGTGGGGGGGGGGGGTTTCAGAGGACTTTTGTGGTTTCGTGGTTTGGTCTTTTGGTAGGATAGTTTGTGTGGAATTGGTACCTACAGGTTCTTGGCTTGGAGGGGTATGAACAGGTATTTTGGGAGGAATATATTTGGCCGGTCTATCAAAGTTAGGAGACACTTTTGGTTGTGGAGGTTAGGACTATGCCTTTCCCTGCTTATCCTAAACATTTGTAACCTGGGATTTGTTCTGGGAAGTAAAATTTTGCAGGTGGTCTGTTAACCTCATTGGCTGGGATCGGGTTACTTGTGTTGGTGGGGTTTGGGTTAATGGTATCAATTGTAGGTTTGGGTTGGTCAGTACTTAATTGCTTAAAACTTCTGAAGGTTTGGGTCTACCATGATCTTGGCTTAATTCTAGTGATAGGTTTACATTATTGTAAGGTTGGTTCTTTGGTTTGGTGTGATCAATTGGCTCAGCAATGTCAACAAGGTCACTTGGGG
>MCJB01050164.1:59395-82264 GCA_002018475.1 Nicotiana obtusifolia
GGGGGCTCTAGAAGATTAATCAAATCAACTTGATAACCTTGAATTGTTGAGGTGCCATTGATGACCTCCTATGAAGCTTGAGAGTGGTTCGATGCTTGGTCGCCAAATTTCGATGAAGTAGTTGCCCCACCATTCATTTGCTGAGCTTCCTTATCATTAATTGATAGATTTTAATTGTCAAGTATCCCAAGCGAGCCCGTGGAGTTGTTTGTGGCATTTGGTCGAACATTTGGGTTGCTCATTTCAGCGATTTACCTTTTTGTAAAGTTGTGGACTTTGGTTGAGTGAAGTCCACTGGCGTTGGTTGGAGAACATTCTCTATGGAAGCAGGAACAATTTCACTTTGGTTTGGTTCAGTTTGAGCACTTGGGACTCCATCAGCGAACAACTGGTGTTCACTATAGATTTTCAGTTGGTTGGGTCTCTCAGTTCTCATGGTGAAGTGAGTTGAAAATTGGTGGGCATCGACATCTTGACTTGGAGAAAACTCTCTAGCCCTTGGGTTGACTCGATTTGGCTTAGAAATGGATGAAGAAGCCTTCTTTCCTCTAATGCGATTATCTGCTACAGTGACTGGCGCACTAAAAAGAAGACCTGTATCTACTGGTAGTGAATCTGAGGGAGCTGTTTGTTGGAGGTTGTGTGCATTTTGTAGGGGGTTAATTTGAGACCGGTCCATTTCTGACGCACTGTTACTGTTCACCTTGGTCGCCTGTACGGAATGAAATTTGGGGGATGAATAAAAAATCCCACCTTAAATTCACATAAACTAGGCATAATAATCCATGAAAAATCAATATCTAACATCAAAATCAAGTAGATATTACTTACTCCTTCAATTGTGGTAAATAATCCTCCAAAAATCGCCTCTAGCCGAGCTCCACAACTCCAAATAATGAAAATGACTAAACCCTCGAAATAATATAATCTGTCCAGCAATTTATGCATCTGCGGACAAAAATCCATTTCCGCTGTACCACAACTGTAGAAAATCCATTACGAATGCGGGAATGACTTATTCTCTCAACCAACTTTATCCATGGTCCACCTAATGCTTCTGCAATCACTGGCTCGCAGGTGTGACATCGCATCTGCGGTAAAGTTCCGCATCTGTGAACTATGCTCCCAGGCCACCTCCTTTTCCTCTATGCACAAAATTCGGCAGATGCACCATCGCATTTGCGCACCTCCCTTCACAGGTGCAATTTCACCAGGCCAACCATTAGCCATGCCCAACCACCATCCGAGTAGTCCTAAACCCACCCGAGCCCCTCCGAACCCCGTCAAAATACACCAAACATTCTCAAAACAGAATACGGACCTACTCGAGGCATCAAATCATACAACACAACATCAAAACCATGAATCGCACCACAATTGAAGCCTAATGAACTAATGAACTTTCAACTTTCCAAAACTCATGCCGAACCACATCTAATCAACTCGGAATGACCTAAAATTTTGCATACAAGTCCCAAATGACACAACGGACCTAGTCCAACTCTCGGAACCATAATCGAAACTCAATATCGTCAATGTCAACTCCCGGTCAAACCTATGAACCTTCCAAACCTTCAACTTTCCAACTTTTGCCAAATAGAACCAAATCAAGCTAGGAACCTCCAAATCCAAATCAAGACATATGCCTAAGTCCAAACTACCATTAAAACCTGACAGAACCATCAAAACACCATTCCGGGGTCGTCTACACAAAAGTCAAACTCTGGTCAACCCTTTCAACTTAAGCTTCCAACCTTTGGGACTAAATATCCCAATTCAATCCAAAACTCATCCAGAATAAAACCAACCACACCCGGGAGTCACATAACGACAAATACACATATGTAAAGCTTCAAGTAGGGAAACAAGGCAAAAATACACAAAATGATTGGCCGGGTCGTTACATTCTCCTCCTCTTAAACAATCGTTCGTCCTCGAATGATTCTAGAATCATGTTTGGTCTCCCAAGTCGCCTCCTCGATCGGTTGGCCACTTCAGTGAACCTTTGCCGATACAATAGTTTTTGACCTCAGCTTGCGAACCTGCCTATCCACAATGGTCTTGGCTCCTCATCGTAAGTCAAATCTTTGTCCGACAGCAAATAGTGGAAGTCTAACACATGTGACAGATCCTTATAGTATTTTCAGAGAATAGAAACATGAAACACTGGGTGAAATCCCGATTGACTAGATGGCAAGGCAAGTCTACAAGCCACCTCACCAACCCTACCGAGGGCTCAACTTGCCCTTCTTCCCGAACCTCATCACACCCTTCCTGGGCAAAACTCCGAGTAAAACATTCTCACCCGCCATATATGCCACATCACAAGCCTTCCTATCAGCATAACTCTTCTACCTGGACTACGCTGTACGAAGTTGTTCCTGAATCAACTTTACCTTCTCAAAAGCATCACGAACTAGATTAGTGCACAACAACATAGCCTCCATGGCTTAAACCAACCAACAGGAGAATGATATTTCCTCCCACATAAGGCCTCATATGGAGCCATCTAGATACTCGACTGATAACTGTTGATATAGGAGAACTCTACTAGTGGGGATCATCAGATTGACGCGCCTTGATGCACTCAAACAAGGACGACCATGATACAACACAAGAAAGAACCCTGCTAGGCTCCGAATTATCCAACCTCACGAACCTGATGGCCAAGGCCTGTAAATCCAAAGTTACCGATCTCTCCCCAGCTGGGATAAAATTAAGACGACCCATGCTTTCCGCCTTCCTACTCAAAGCACCGGCCACCATATTGGCCTTCCTCAGATGGTAAAGAATGGTGATATCATAGTCTTTCAATAGCTCTAATCACCTCTAGTGCATCAAGTTCAAATCTTTCTGCCTGAATAGATGTTGGAGACTCATGTGATCCGTGAACACCTTGCAAGTTACGCTATAAAGATAATGCCTCAAAATCTTGAGCGTGTGAATAATGGCGGCTAACTCCAAATCATGTACTAGGTGATTCTTCTCATGAGGCTTTAACTGATGTGAATCATAAGCAATTACCCTGCCACCCTGCATCAACATACACCCAATGCCGACCCGTGAAGCACCACAATAGACTGTATTAGAACCCAATCTCGAAGGCAAAACCAGAACTGGAGCTGTAAATAAGGCAGCCTTGAGTTTTTTAAAGCTCTTATCACACTCATCAGACCACCTGAATGGGGCACCCTTTTGCGTCAATCTAGTCAATTCGGTTGATATAGATGAAAATCCCTCCACAAAATGATGAAAATCCACCAACCCAAGGAAACTCTCGAATCTCAGTAGCAGTAGACGGTCTGGGCCAACTCTCAACTAACTCAATCTTGTTCGGATCCACTTTAATCCCCTCACTGGAAACCACGTGACCCAAGAACGCGACTGAGTCTAACCAGAACTCGCACTTGGAGAATTTAGCATATAGCCTTATCTCCCTCAAAGTCTAGAGCACGATCCTCAAGTGCTGCTCATTCTCCTCCCAACCGCGTGAATACACCAATACATAATCAATGAATACAATGAAAAAAGAAATCTAGATAAAGCTAAAATACATTGTTCATTAAGTGCATAAAAGCTGTTTCGGCATTGGTCAACCGAAAAGACATCACGAAAACTCATAATACCCATAATGGGTCTAGAAAGCCGTCTTAGGAATATCTTAAGCCTTGATCTTCAATTGATGGTACCTCGATCTCAAGTCAATCATCAAGAATACCATAGCACCCTGAAGCTGATCAAATAAATCATCAATACGCGGTAGTGGATACTTGTTCTTGATAGTAAACTTGTTCAACTGCCTGTATTCAATGCACGTCCTCAAAGAACCATCTCTTTTCTTCACAAATAGCACTGGTGCACCCAAGGTGACACACTAGGCCTGATGAAACCCTTATCAAGTATTTCCTATAACTAATCCTTCAATTCCTTCAAGTCTGAGGTGCCATGTGATATGGTGGACTAGAGATGGGCTGAGTGCCCGACACCAAATCAATACCAAAATCAATATCCTTCTTGGGTGTGCTCGACAGGTCTGCAGGAAACACATCTAAGAACTCCCGCACACTGCAACTGATTCAATAGTAGGAGTATCAGCGCTAACATCTCTTACGAAGGCCAAATACACCAAACACCCTTTCTCAACCATCCGTTGAGCCTTCAAACATGAAATCACTATACTAGGAGTCTGACCAAGCGAACCTCTCTACTCCAACCTAGGCAACCGATGAAACATAAGAATAAGTGGAACCAGGATCAAACAATACTGAAGCATCCCTGTGGCACACTGAAACAATAACTCTGATCATGGCGTCGGAAGTATAACACCCCATACATTCATACTATAGTGCATCTTAAGTGAATCAATGTTAGCCAGAGAGCTTAAGTACCTTTACAAAGATAATGATGGGTTATTATAACCCTCACTTTAAGGGTAAATTTTCTTAATATCTTAAGAAGGTCATGTTTTAAGGTAATTTAATCATATAACATTCGTATGTTTAGTTTTTAAGTCAAACAAGTTGTAAAACAAAACACAGAAAAAGCTGTCGCAAGTTACATTTATAATTTGACATAAATTTGGGTCTGATGTCACTGAGCTTTTCGCTCAATATACTTTGAGTTATGGGGTGATAAACCCTCAAATTGAATATCTACGCGTCTAGTTTCCAACGTAGTACTCCATTCATCAATACGACATTGTAATAGGGAGATATTCACGTTTGCGTGAGACTGCAGAAGCAGCTCCCTTGGGACCCACAAAGTCGGTGGAAGCTTACCTTGTTATATAAAGTGGTAGCTTTCGTCTCTAAGTCTCATTTTCGACCATATAATACCTCCAAGAACCTTTTAACTCTCTTTAAGCATATCCCAATGATTCATACACAAATCCAAGGCGAAACCATCTAAGTTCTTCATTAATAGTGTTGTAGAAGTGGTGGAGATCACTTGTATGATGTTGTTGATGTGTTGTAAGTTCTTTATAGTTTAAGGATAGTTGTTCTTGGAGTTTTTATTTCTGCTTAAAGGTAAGCTCTTCTTCGCCTACATGAGTTTGATCATATCTAAGCCCTAGCTAAGTTGTTTGAAGCTAGAAGTTATGAGTTGACGGTCAAAAAACGTATAGAAGTTGTGATACTATGTTGGATTGTTTTGAGGTGTTTCTATGATATTGTTGTGGCTGGTGTTTTTGGAGAATATATATATGTATATATATATATATATCTGTGTGTGTGTGTGTGTGTGTATATGTGTGTGTGTGTGTGGTGTTGTTGTTGTTGTATTTAATATGTAACTTGAAGAGAAGAAGAAGTGTAAGAAGAGTGTTTTGTTGCTAGTTAAGGACCGAGCCTGTCGCTCAACATATCATACGCTAGCTATTCCTAAGCTTAACGTTGGCCCTATTGTTGTTGTTATATTGTACTGTTTGGCTGTTCTCGTGTGGTTAAAGTGCTGGATATATGGATTAAGGGTGGCCTGTTATTGTTGATGTTGTGACCTTGAGGGAGGTGAAAGAGACAGGAGAGATGCTGTCTGATTTGCCGTAAAACAAGCTTGTCATGTGGTATGTCACGCACCGACCTCGGGGAGCGCGATCGACGCTCAACCGAGATAACCCGGTCAAGCAAGCTCACTAGATGCTTTCTACCTGAACTTACCCATGAATAAAGTGAAGACATATTTCATTAATTAGACCATGAGAAGATAATGTGAGGAACACCAATTCATTATCAATACTTGCATCATTTATAAGTAACCGAAATATTGCATTACACATTCATAGTTTAGAAGTGGAACATGTGATACAAATACAACATTCTAGTTTGACTTTTCCAACACCATTATACAACCCACACTATGTATATGAAGCCTCTAATGTATACAAAAGAGTACTATGATTGGGTTGGCAACAAGGCCCCAGCTATACCATGAAACATAATACACAAGGAACAAACGATACATGACCCCGAAATGAAGTGGGGCTCACCATGTTAGCAGGGAAGAGGGTGTACTGCTATCATTGATCAACGCCGCATGCTGTGGAACCACCTGCATCCATTGAAGATGCAGCGCCCCCGGCAAAAGGGACGCTAATACATATGGAATACTAGTAGTATGTAAAACTAAACACCCTCTCAATAGAACAAGTAACAATACAAGGAGAAACAATCATAAGATAAAAATGAAAGCTTCAAATGATACTAAAGCATCAAGTTAGGAGCAAGATAAGTTGTCGAGTAAACATCAATATTTTAGGCTGGGAGATCTTTAGTACCGATATACCACCGTGATTTTAGCACGGAGTCCGATCACGTCCCGATCGGCTAGGATGTCTCACCCAAAGACATCCAATCACAATCACAATCACCACATGTGTGCGGCATGGTGTCCGTTCTCGACCCGATCTGCTAGGCCGTCTAACCACAATGCCGTGTGGATCGAAATCACCGTTCGCTAGCAATCATCTCATCCCCATTAAGGGGAATAATATCAACACATCAATCTCATCCCATTTAAGGGGAATATCCCCAAGACATTAGTATGGGGATTTACCCCTCAATCATTCCTACACCGGCACGTGTAATTTCGGGGTTAGGTTATTTCAACCTACCCTTCCTCGGTGACTAACGATACTCCTAAAATGTTAATCATATAAAGGAGTTTCAACTTATTTCACAATCTTTTACACATCTATTCATTTCATTGGCACTAGTGGCGACAAATGTAATATCATTCTTGGCACGTTGGCCGTATTTCATATTTCATGGTCACCCCTTTCACTTTCAACATCATCGTGGATTATCAACAACAAGGCATTTCTAATTAAGACTTTAAGTATACATATGAGCAAATAAGAGTCTTAAGCACATTGAGTCTTCCTCTACAATTTGGCATACTAACTTTCATTTGAAACACGACTCAAATTCATAACATTTTAATACACAACCCATACTTGGAACACATTCCCGAAGGATAGAATAATATGATAAGAGCATTTGGAACACATTCTGAACATATATCTTTCGACACAAAATTTATCCTTAATATTCAAATTTATAATGAATAACTCCGAACATTAGAAGTAAGAATTTGGCAACTTGAGACTTACGAGCACATCGAGGGATTCCATTCTAAGAGAGAAATTTAGCCAACATACCTTGCTTTGAGCATTATTTAAATTACTACAATATTTCGAAAATCCTAGAAACTTTGATCTATTTAGAGACATGATAAAATGGAACCATAATTAGGAAGATATTCGTGTGTTTAGCTCATTTAAGCATTTTATCAAACGCTAGGTGTGCATTATGATTTCAAGGTTCTTCTATGGTGTATTCCTTCATCCCACAACCCAATATTTACCCATTTGAGCTCAACAACCTTCCCACATAACCTTGATGTTATATGCATGCATAAATAACACTCTCATACCCAAGAATCACACTCCCCATTACCCATCTTCTGACCCAAATTTAAAACGGAAAGATAAGGCTAGAACCTTACCTCTTTAGAATACAACTAGCATGGTCTCCTTATGAATTCTCCAAGGATTGACCAAGGGTTGATGAACAAATAGCTTAGGGATTCTTCTCTCATTCTAGAGCACTTTACTCTCTCTAATATAGCAGTTTGAACCTTCTAAATTAACCCCCAAAGTTTTTTACAAAAATGGGATCGGGTGAAATTTTCCCAAACTTAAGCTTACGAAGCCGGGTGTGCGATCGCAGACCGGGCCGCAAAATGAGTATGCGGTTCGCAAAAAGGGACCACAAAAGTAGTCCCGAAAACTGGGCAGTCCTGGTCAGGTCTGCGATCGCTATGCAGCCCGCAGCACGGTTATGAGGTCACATAATGTGCAGCGAAATCTCCCTCCGGAAATCTTCATGTTGGTTCTGTGACGGATTGTGCGGCCCGTGAAATGATTATGCGGCCGCATACTTGACCGCAAAATGATCTTCAAAAATGGCTCAAGTTCTGTTATGCTCTCCGGCCGATTTGCTGTCCTTGAAGAGGTTCTGCGGTCGCATATAGGACCGCAGAAACGCCATGTTCTGCAAAAATTTTCCTTCAACTCCCTGACATACTGTACAACCCAAAAAGTTCGTACCACGGCGAGCTACAATCCTCAAACACATTAGCGTACCTAGGCACTAGGAAACCCCGGGTTCTAGTAAAACTTTACGGGACCTTACATGCTCCGCCGCTTAAGATCATTCGTCCTCGAATGAGGGCAAAAATCCACCATCAGCATCCAATGTGATTCAAATCTTAATTCAAACACTCACAGTTCTAAATTTTTGACTAACTCCCCATATCTCTAGAAATTTCGGCAGAGTTTCCCCCATAACTGGGCCTATCCACCTGCTAGAGAATCCCAAAAACTAAACCTAACAACATATACATTATCCAACAACGTAACATAACATGAAAACAACACCAACCGAGGCCTCATAAGCAATATCTATTACCAGAAAGGAACACCCTTAACATCAACTGTATAAGTGATACATAATTCATAGAAGGTAAGCTCTTAACATTTTCATAGAACACAACTACCTGATTACATAGTTATTCATAGAAATGAGGATACTTCATTTTCATCTCTTCTCGGCTTCCCAGATGGCCTCTTCAACTTGCTGATTTCGCCATAGCACTTTCATGGAAGCAATCTCTTTATTTCTCAGCTTTCAGACTTGCCTATCGAGAAGGGCAACTGGAATTTCTTCATAAGTCAGTTCCTCATTAACCTCAGTAGTCTCAACTAAAAAAATGAGTGCCATCTGAATGCTAGCATGATAGCTGTTATTGAAGGAAAATTCTATGAGTGAAAAATAATCATCCAGCTACCCTTGAAGTCGAGAACACAAAAGCACGCAACATATCCTCGAGTGTTTGAATAGTCCGCTATGTCTACCCGTCGGTCTATGGATGGAAGGCTGTACTAAGATTCACCTGAGTATCCAAATCTTGCCGAAATTTCTTCCAAAAATTAGCCGTGAATTGTGCCGCTCGATCTGAGATAATAGAAACTAGAGTGCCATGCGACCTGACTATTTCCTTGATATACAACCAAGCATACTATTCTGCTGCGTCGGTAGCCTTAACTGGTAAGAAGTGTGCTGATTTGGTGAGTAGATCCATTATCACCCAAATCGAGTTGAACTTGCAAGGAGTGCGAGGTAGTCCTACAACAAAGTCCATATTTACCATCTCCCACTTCCACATTGGAATTTCTATATTCCGTGCCAACCCATCGGGCCTTGTTGTTTGGCCTTCACTTGCTGACAAATCGGACATGTTGCCACGAAGTCTGCTACATTCCTCTTCATATCATTCCAAAGTAGAATTCCTTAAGATCATGATACATCTTTGTAGAGATTGGGTGCACGGAATACCTAGAAGTGTGAGTATCAGTCATGATTCTTCCCCGGAGACCATCTACATTTGGAACACATTATCGCCCTTGGTACCTTATGTACCATCATCCATGCCAAGATAAAAATCCGTGGTCTTATGTTTATGAATCCCCCTTCAACTGTACCAATAACAGATCGTCATATTGCTTCTTCTTGACTTCCACAACAAGCGATGATTCAGCCCTATTTTGCAAAATCACCCCTCCTTCATTAGAATCTGCAAGACGAACTCCCAAACTAACCAACCGATGAACCACCTTGGCCAACGACCTTTGATATGCCTCCAAGTGAACGAAACTACTCATAGATTTCCGGCTAAGAGCATCCTCCACAACATTAGCCTTCCCTGGATGATATAGAATATCGATGTTGTAGTCCTTGAGTAACTCAAACCATCTTTTCTGCCTCAGATTTAATTCCTTCTTCTTGAAAATACATTGAAGGCTCTTATGATCTGTGAATATATCCACTTGGACCCCATACAAATAATGATGCCAAATCTTCAATGCAAAAACCACCGCCGCAAGCTCTAAGTCATGTGTTAGAGAGTTCTTCTCATGATTCTTGAGTTGCCTAGAAGCATAAGCGGTTACCTTGCCATGTTGCATCAATACACACCCAAGTCCGATCCTTGAAGCATCACAATACACCACAAATCCATCAATTCCTTCTGGTAGGGTCAACACCGGCGTTGTAGTCAATCTTGATTTCAATTCTTCGAAGCTCTTTTCACAAGCATCTGATCATTGGAACTTAACAGCCTTCTGCGTCAATTTAGTCAGCGGAGAGTTAAGAGTAGAGAACCCCTCCACAAACTTTCTGTAATACCCAGCTAAGCCCAAAAAACTACGAATCTTTGTTGGAGTCATAGATCTAGGCCAATTCTTCACAACCGCAATCTTCCAAGGATCAACTTTAATTCCTTCTCTGGAGACAACATGACCCAAGAATGTGATAGATTCAAGCCAAAATTCACAATTCGAAAACTTCGCATACAACTTATGCTTATATAGAGTCTTTAGAACTACCCTGCGATGATTGGCATGGTCCTCTCGACTTCATGAATATACAAGAATATTGTCAATGAACACTGTCACAAAGGAGACGAGAAAAGGCTTGAAGACCCGATTCATAAGATCCATGAAAGTTGCCGGGGCATTTGTTAGCCCAAAAGACATCACTAGAAATTCAAAGTGCCCATACCGGGGCCTGAAAGCTATTTTTGGAATATCCTGCTCCCTGATCTTCAGTTGGTGTTACCTGGATCTTAAATCAATTTTGGAGAAGTACTTAGCACTCTGCAATTGATCAAACAAGTCATCCATCCTTGGTATTGGGTACTTGTTCTTGATTGTGACCTTGTTGAGCTGCCGATAATCAATGCACATTTTCTGTGACCCATCTTTCTTCCTTACAAAGAGGACCAGTGCACCCCAAGGCGGCACACCCGGTCGGATGAAACCCTTATCTAACAAATCCTTTAATTGTTCCTTTAGTTCCTTCAATTATGCCGGTGCCATTCTGTAGGGTGGAATAGATATTGGCTGCGTGCCAGTCATCACATCAATCCCAAATCCATCTCCCTATCTGGTGGGATCCCAGGGAGCTCATTAGGAAAGACCTCGGGGAATTCATTCAGAACTAGTACAGACTCAAGTGTAGGTGCCACCACCACCACCACCACCACCACCTGAAGAACCACCAAAGTTGCCCGGCAGACCGGGCACCATGTAAATAGCATACTTGGATAGGCGCGCGAACCTCATATGGTACTCCCACACACTCAGGCTACCTTGCCTCAAGCTTTCAAACTCAGCGGCATGGGCTGCCTTAGTCTCGGCAGGCAAGAAATAATCAATGAAGGCATCAACAACTCACTCCACCTTGCTGAAGGGCTCCCCTCCTCACGGGACTCCTCCCATATCTCAAACCAAGAATATGCCACCTTTTTCAGGCGGTAGAAAGCCAACTCCACTACTTCTATCTCAATAGCACGCATAAGTCAGAGAGTCTTGTGCATCTCATCAATGAAGTCCGGGGGTCCTCCTCGAGATTAGTACCCGTGAACAATGGAGGATCTAATTGAAGAAACCTGTTCACCCTGGAACTAGCAGAATCCCCTGGCTGGCTGGAAGAAGTAGGTGCAACATTCGATCTCTAGGCTTGGGAAGCCACTATCTGAGCCAACATTTGCATGGCTCCCCTAAGGTCCCCATCAAAAACACAGGGACCCGAAGCTGAGGTTGGAGGTGGAACTGGAATATCAGCTGGAGGAATCGTTGCACCCTCAGTAGGAGTAGGGATTGGTGAAGTTTGAGCAGGAGTAGCAGTATTTGGTAGTGTAGTAGTTGGGGGAATATCCACCCCTCGGGTGCTCACCCGCATCATCAAGTATAGAATCAACTGCAACTCCTGGGGTGGCATTGGCTCCATGGCCAGTACTTGCCTTATTCCTAGGCCCCATGTACTGAAAATTAGAGCAATGCACGAGTTAAAGGAGGAACCGTCATACAATAAGCTCTATCGCACGACCTAGAACATCAAAGAAGAGTGTTATTTCTAAATGCCCAAGTAGCCTCCTAATTATAGATATGGTCGACAACACACCGATAAGAAGGAGTCTACTAGACACAGCTCCGAGACATCCTAGGACAGTTTGAAACCTTAGGCTTGATACCAAGTTTGTCACGCCCCGATCGGGGAGTGCGACCGGCGCTCAACTGTGATAACCTATTAAGCAAGCCTACTAGATGCTTTCCACCCGAACATACCCTTAAATAAAGTGAAGACATATTTCATTAATTAGACCATGAGAAGATAATATGAGCAACACCAATTCATTACCATTAGTTAAGTCATTTATAAGTCTCCAAAATATTACATTACAAATTCATAGTTTAGAAGTGGAACATGTGATACAAATACAACATTCTAGTTTGTCTTTCCCAGCACCAATATACAAACCACACTATGTATACGGAGCATCTAACAACTACAAAAAAGTACTATGATAGTGCTGGCAACAAGGCCCCGGCTTTACCTCAAAACATAATACACAAGGAGCAAAAGATACACGACCCTGAAATGAAGTGGGGCTCACCAAGTCAGCTGGGAAGAGGGTGTACTGCTATCACTGATCAACGCCGCCTGTTGTGAAACCACCTGCATCTATTAAAGATGCAGCGCTCCGGCAAAAGGGACATTAATACATATGGAATAGTACTAGTATGTAAGACTAAACACCCTCTCAATAGAATGAGTAACAATACAAGGAGAGACAATCATAGGATCAAAATGAAAGCTTCAAATGATACCAAAGCATCAAGTTAGGAGCAAGATAAGTTTTCAAGTAAATTTCAATGTTTTAGGTTGGGAAATCTTTAGTACCAATATACCACCGTGATTGTAGCACGGAGTCCGATCACAACCCAATCGGCTAGGCCGTCTCACCTAAAGACGTCCAATCATAATCACAAGCACTACCATGGGCGCAGCATAGCGCCGATCTCGACCCGATCGACTAGGCTATCTCACCACAATGTTTTGTGGATCGACATCACCCTTTGTTAGCAATCATGTCATCCAATTAAGGGAAATAATCTCAATAGATCAATCTCATCCCATTCAAGGGGAATAGCATCAATATATTAGTACGAGGACTTACCCCTCAATCACTCCTACACCGGCATGCATAGTTTTGGGGTTAGGTTATTTCAACCTACCCTTCCCCGGTGACTAATGATACTCCCAAAATGTTTATTATATAAAGGATTTTCAGCTCATTTCACAATCTTTTACACATTTGTTCATTTCATTGGCGCTAGTGGCCACAAATGTAATATCATTCTTGGCACGTTGGCCGTATTTCATATTTCATGGTCACCCCTTTCACTTTCAAACATCATCGTGGATTATCAACAACAAGGAATTTCTAATCAAAATTTAAAGTATACATATGAGCAAATAAGAGTCTTAAGCACTCTAAGTCTTCCTCCACAATTTGGCATACTAACTTTCAATTGAAACACGACTCGAATTCATAACATTTTAAAACATAGCACACGCTTTGAACACATTCCCGGAAGATAACATAATATGATAAGAGCATTCGGAACACATTCAGAACATATATATTTTGACACAAAATTTATTCGGAATAGTCAAATTTATAATAAAAAACTCGGAACATGAGAAATAAGAATTTGGCCCATCATGCTTCAGACTTACGAGAACATCGAGGGATTCCATTCTAAGAGAGAAGTTTAGCCAACATACCTCACTTTGAGCTTTCATTAAATAACTACAATGTTCCAAAATTCCTAGCAACTTTGATCTATTTAGAGACATGATAAAATTGAACCATACTTAGGAAAATATTCGTAGGTTCAGCTCATTTATGCATTTTATCAAAAGCTAGGTGTGCATTATAATTTCAAGGTTCTTCTATGATGGATTCCTTCATATTACAACCCAATATTTACCTATTTGAGCTCAAAAACCTTCCCACAAACCTTGATGGTACATGCATGCATAAATAACACTCTCATACCCAAGAATCACACTCCCCATTACCCATCTTCTACCCCAAATTCGTAATGGAAAGCTAGGGCTAGAACCTTACCTATTTAGAAGACAACTAGCATGGTTTCCTTGTGAATTCTGCAAGACTTGAGCAAGGATTGACAAACAAATAGCTTAGATATTCCATCTCTCACTCTAGAGCACTTTCCTCTCTCTAAAATAGTAGTTTAAACCTTCTAAAATAACCCCTAAAGTATTTTTATAAAAATGAGATCTGGTGAAATTTTCCCAAACTTAAGCTTAAGAAGCCAGGTTTGCGGTTGCAGACCGGACCGCAAGACGAGTATGCAGTTCATAAAGGGGACCTCGTGAGATAAAAATTAGGAGTTAACTTATGTAATAGAGTCGATCCACTAAAGTCTTGAGCAGCGAATTTTTATTCAACCTTATAGAATTAAGAATTATAAATGTTCCCCTTGATTGATTAGAAAAAGAATGAATTTGTTCCAATGCCCCCTTTCGCCATGCATAAACTAAACCAATAATTAAGATAAGCACGAAAATGCTATTCGTTTGATGAGAAATAAAAAGGAATATCGAAAATTTGAGTGGCTGAATGACCGATCAATAGATTTCAAATCCAGAGGTTATGCCGGATTATTGCCGATGTAATCATAAAAGTCCATACCGCAGCGAGCAAGCTCACCACGAAAATTTCTACAATCCTCAAACACATTATCCTACCTCGGCACAACGATACCCCTGCTTCCAGTAAAATTTTACAAGACCTTACATCCTCCCTAGTTGTTGTGTTACTATTGTTGATAGTAGTGTTATTTTAATTGGTGTAGATTATATTGAAGAGGAGACTTTTGCGCCATCTTCTTCGAAGGATCGACTTAATGGTATGTAAGGCTTTCCCTTACTTCTTCCAGCATGTGCCATAGTGACGTCACCCTTATAAGAGGTTCAATGGGACGAGTCCTAGCGTATGTTCTATGTTAACCGGTTAAGAGCCTCTAATAGTTCAAAAGTGAATATACCTAAGAAATGAGTTACTTGTAGTTCTAATCCACAGATAATTGCTAGAATAAGTAAGACCTCGGGGAACTTATGTTGAGTCTATGGCGAAAAGTATAGACTTCATTTAACAGTAAATTATGAATGGCTCACTAATAGAAATCACATATAGAACCTATGATCTTAAGAAATGGCCGAAGTAGTTTTCATTGGTTAGTGAAGGTAGCTACGGAAGATCCCTAATGCTGATCAGAGAGATGTAAATTAAGAGATGCGATAATTTCCTTAACAAGAACCTCCCCCTAAATTTAAAGGCTATGAATGAGCAAGCTAACGAATAAAGAATAGAACGTATCTAGAAGAACGTAAGGTCGCATAAGTTATGAAATGCATTGTACTATCTAAAGAGTAATGAAATTCCATATCTTAAAGGAAGTAGATATTGACTTAACGAATGCGATGAGTCGCTTGAAACAATATGAAATACGAGCCATATTGTACCAAATGAATTTGTAAAGAAACAATTATACGACTATCGAAAGCCTTTTACTAGTATGTCATAATAGATGTGTAATCTGAGAATAGCTATGAGTTTCCTAAAGACTACGAGTAAGGATTGTGAGTTGTCCAATACAAACCAAGAGTTACTGAAACTAATAGAAGAAGTTATACGTTACAGACACAAGTACCTAGCTTGTAAGATAATGACTGTTGCATGTTGTTGTAATGTTATTTATGCATAAGTATGTTCCCTAAGGACGATCTATGAACGCGTAGGGGGATAATGAAAGCAATTCTATGGACGGTATATGAAACACATAGGTAAGATAAATTTTGGCTATGGACGGTCCCATGTGTACGCATAGTCTGACCCAAATATTATGAGCAGTACGGACAGTCTACTTTGCTAAGCATATGTGCCACCAGTTAGTAATGTTGTGGTATGCCTTGCGGATGGTCTACCTTGTTACGCGTATGAGCCATTTTGTATTCGAGTCGTGCGGACGATCTACTTTGCTACGCGTATGTGCCACCAGATAGTAATGTTGTAGTGTGCCATACGGACGGTCTACCTTGCTATGCATAAGAGCCACTTTGTATTCTGATAATAAGTAACAATGACGATGCAATAAGAGATCAGTAAGCAAGGGTTGGTAGAAATAGTTCAGAATCTTATGATAGGTTGAGTTGTTCAATCAGATAGTAGGAAAAAGTTGTCCAAGTGATAGCGATCTAGTAAGCCAATCTAGAGTACGTGGTAAGCCCACTCTTATTCTTATAATTCAGCAGACTATTTTTGTATTCATTCATGCTTTTCAGTTTTCAAAATTTATCTATATGTATAGCTTTCTGCCTTACGTACTTGGTACATCTCATTGTACTAACGTCCCATTGCTGGGGCGCTGCACTTCATGCTTGCAGGTGCAAGTAATCAGTTTGGCGATTCCTCAGCGTAGACTGGATTGATATACAGCGGGAAATCAGTAAGACTCCATCTCTTCCGGAGTATAGCCGAGTCTAGAGGTCATGATATCAGTTTTGTTATAGACTTACAGGTAGGCCGGGGCGTTGTCCCGATGATATTTTGATGTCGGATACTCTTAGAGGTTTTGTAGACACAAGTTCAATATGTACAGTATGTTAGTGGTCTTGCTGGTCCTCATTTATATTTTCTTTTTGGGTTGTCCGGTATTGATACTCATAGTGGCCTCCTCGGTCCAAACATGTATTTATGTTTTGAATATGATGACTAGCTGATACGACGGTTGCTGCCTACAATATACTACGAGTTGCGGCCATGTTGGTCATGATAGCTTATAGTATGATAAAGTTCGTCCATGTTGGTCTATGTACGTTCAGGGTTACGTCTAACATTCAAGAGTTACAGAGTGGTTCGCTCGGGCTAGTACGGTACCGGGTGCCAGCCTTGCCTCACCTAGTTTGGGGTGTGACACATTAGTATCAGAGCAGGTTTGTCCTAGAGAGTGTACAAAGCCGTGTCTTGTGGAGTCTTGTTTATTGATGTGTTGTGCACCACATTTATAAAAAGGAAGCTACAGGGCATTTTGGATTGGTTACCCATCTTTCTAATCCAGATCGTGCGGTATAGAGTTGAGTCATAAGGAGTTAATGTCTAACTCATATTCGATATGTTGTAAAGAGATGCCTGGTATAAGAATGGCGACAGCTAGTCAGAAAGGTAAAACTGTTGAAGGGGGAGGCATTAGTAGACCCCCCCCTCCCGGTTTATGTAGATCCGTCTGAGGTTCGAGTTTAGTCTTATTCCCGAGTATCCCCTACTCCATTGGCACCGGAGGAGCTTCATTGAGCTCTAGTAGCCCCACCAATTCCTACTGATCAAGATCTTAGGGGTGCTGTACATCTTTTGACCCAGTTAGTGGCTACAATGACAAACTAGAGTGGCAGCTAGTGCGGGACCTTCTGGGGGGCTCGGAAGTTCAAGCGCCCGTGAGTTTATTACTTTAAGCCCTCCAGAGTTCACAGGGACAAATCAGTACAAGCATTACCAGGATTTTCTTGACCAGCTTTACAGGATGTTTCAAGTTATGCATGCTTCCGAGACGGAGGTAGTGCAGTTAGCAGCTTTCAAGCTGTGAGATATAGCTGTGTATGGGTATGATTCATGAGAATTATCCAGAGGGAAAAATGCGCAACCGGCAAAGTGGGGAGAATTCTCCAGAGCCTTCCTGGACCACTACTTATCATTGGAGATTCGGGAAGCCAAGGTTTACTAGATTTTAGCCCTATAACAGGGTGACATGAGTGCTCTCTAGTACAGTCTCAGGTTTGATTGGTTGGCCAAGTATGCCCCATCTTTGGTTGATATGATGTGAGCCAGGATACATCAGTTTGTGGTAGGGCTGGCACCAGAGTTAGTTGAATCTTGTACCACAGCCTCACTGAATGACAATATGGACATATCTTGGACTCAGGCTTTCGCCCATAATCTAGAGGAATATAAACAACGACATTAACTCGAACAAGCTCGAGATAGGCAGCAAGGTAAGAGAGACATGCTAGTCGACGAGTATGTAGGGGCAGCGAGTAGTAATAGGTCTCAGAGGAGACAAGGTCAGTCAACAGTACAAGCAGGGAATAATTTATCTAGGACTTAGGAGACCCAATATTCTCAAAGTACTAAGTTGAGAACATGTTAAGGATCAAGGGCACAAGGAGTGCAAGATCAAGAGAGTGTTGACAAATGAAGCCACTTTGATGTGAGCAGTGTAGAAGGAGAGAGAAGGGACCGTGCTTACGAGGTACAAATGCTTGTTTTAGATGTGGCCCCTAGGTCATATGGCACATTACTGTCCGATGTTGAGTTATGAGGGTAGCAGTCGTTCAGGGCAGCCTAGAGGTTCAATACCATCATTTCAGCCGGGCAGAGGCAGAGGTAGAAGGAGAGCGTCAAGCTTAAAAGGGACCCATAATCAGATGTATGCATTGGGAGATCAGTGGGATTTCGAGCCCCCATGTGAGAGGCAATTAGGTATGTTACCTATTTTAGAAAGAGAGTATGTGTAACTATGCTACTAGTTATATATTTATATCTAGAGTATTGTTAGATGATGTAGTAACTTGATTGTTAATAGAGTTAGCATGTCATACCTAAGGTAAATTGTAGCAAAGTAGCAATTAAAGACATAAGACTAGATAAGGTAATAAACACAAGCGTGGCTTAGACATCTTTGACTCTCCCGAAGTGGGGTATAAGTCATAGTAAGAACTAGGTTACATAAATGCAGTATGATTACTAAATCATGACCATTGTATGCTTAATAATGAGGATGATAACCTTTCTTACGAAGGTGTGAGATAGAAAGCTCAATAAGTAAGACAATAAGGATCCAGAGTTAGAGGGCCAAGAGGGAGCCAGATTTATAGATATTGAACGGGATTTGAACATATTGAATAGGATGAATCAGAGGAGCGTGAGCATCGGGTAGAAGCAATATCCCATGTCACGCCCCGAACCTAGGCCTAGACGCAACACGACACCAGGTGCCTGACTACATGTGACCGAGTGAACCAATTGACTGACTGAATCAATATGTGATAACATAACATTCTAAATGCAGAAAATAAACTAACATATGCCGATATGCTAAAAGTCTGAATGATATAATGCTATGTGCGGAAATACTAACATAAGTATGAAATATATCTGTAGCGAACATTACTTGACATGAAAATATGCGACTCTGTGTAACTGTTACTCTAGTCTATTAAGCCTTAAATGAAATACTGAAACCACCAACTGTCTGTAAATACTAGAAGACTATAAAGAAATGATAATTCCCCGAAAGAAATGGGGCTCACCAAATAGCTGGTACGAGAATCCTTGCGCTATGAATCGTCAACCTATAAATCATTACCTACATCATGAGATGCGAGACCTGGGTAAAAAGGGACGTCAATACATTTGAATTGATCTGGTATGTAAAACAACTGGAAGAAAGAAATGTAATTGCTAAAACTGAAACTGAGCTAATAACTGATAACTGCTGAAACTGAAACTGATAACTAATAACTGAAATGATAACTGATAACTGAAAAAAGGAAGAAAGGATATGAATACTCCCTCTTCTGAATGATGAACCACCTATTTATCTGAATAAGTTACGTCCTCTAGCCCAATGTATATGTGCAGAAGCTACTGCCTCAGGCCCAAGTATACCTACACATAACTACAGCCTCAGGCCCAAAAATGCATAAAGCATATACTACGGCCTCAGGCCCAAACATGCATAAAGCATAAACTACGGTCTCAGGCCCAAATACAGGAGTTCAACATTCAAGGATTTAAATTTATGAACTGATAATCATACTACAATATGTGATGCTGAAATAATGAATCATATTGAGTTATATGATACTTGTGACGACCTGGCCAGTCGTCTCGTGGGTTACCACTCCGTCTTCCCCACTTTTCTGTCTCATTATATTTCATTATATGTGTTTTAGGTAATTTAATTGAGTAAGTTTCATTTGGAGTGAAATCAGTAAGAAATGAGACACTTAGTCTCTTTCTAGGAGGCTTAAGTTGTAAAAGTCAACTGTATGTTGACTTATGAGTTAGAAGGCTCGGATGTGAATTCCGATGATTCGGTTAGTTTCGGGAGAGGTTCTATGACTTAGGAGAGTGATCGGAATTAGTTTTGGAGGTTCCGTGTAGAATTAGGCTTGAATTGGTGAAGTTAGAATTTTGGCGGTTTCCGGTTGATAGGCGAGATTTTGATCCGAGGGTCGGAATGGAATTCTGAAAGTTGCTGTAGATTCGATATGTGATTTATGACTTGTGTGCAAAATTTCAGGTCATTCGGACGTGGTTTGTCAGGTTTAGATCAAAAGAGCGATTTAGAAGATTTTGAGATCCTTAGGCTTGAATCCGATGCGAATTTGATGTTATGATGTTGATTTGAACGTTCCGAAGGTTGGAACAAGTTTGAATAATGTTATGGGACATGTTGACATGTTTGGTTGAAGTCTCGAGGGCCTCGAATGGATTTTGGATGGTTGACGGAGCTTAACTTTGGCATTTCGAGAATGTGCCAAGGACTTATCTTCAAGAATAAGTGGTATAATATTATGCAAATGGACTCCAATTTCAATTTTGATTGAAGCATTAGTTCTGTATTAAAATTTCGGAGCCATATCAAAAAGAATCGTCCAATTCGGACATCGTATGAGAAAGTTATGCCTATTTTCGTGTTAGGGAAAAATTCTACAGACATGTCGAATCTGCGATCGCAGAATTGACCGCAGATTCAACATGCGAACCGCATTTTTGGACCTGGAAGTCGCAGATTGAGGCAGAACTTGGGGCGAGAAATGCGACCAAAAATGCGAACCGCAGAGGTGAAATGCGGACCGCATTTTTGGCATAGGGGATCGCATTTTCGACCTGACAGGGGTGTTTTAACTCGATTTTTGACACTTTTTAAGTAGAACCCAATGCCCATCTTGTTCTATAAGACCCATTTTCGTTACCCACGAACAAGAACACCTCCAAACACTATAGAAACACCATAAATCAACCTCAAAACCATATTCAAAGGAGATTTTCACGGACAAATTCTTAAAGGAAGAGTTTGTGTCATCTTAAACATACTTGGGGCCATACAACTCGGGTTGAAGCGAATCTTGAAGCAAATATTGGGAGATTTTCAAGAGGAATCTTGGGGTAAGTGTTCCAAACTAAATTTTTGAGGAATTACCTCAGTTCATCACTGTTTGTAGCAATTAATTGGTGATTTAAGTTGGGAAAATTGTGGGAAAACCCTAAAGCTTAGACTTGAGGGTTGGAGGTCAATCCGGTGTCGGAATTCGACAAATTTTATATGGTTGAACTCGTATCGGAATGGGTTATCACATTTTGTGGGTTTTGTACGATTACGATAAGTGGGCCCCACTGGAAATTTTGAGTTAAAATTTCGGATTTTAATCCGGAAAATTTTTAAATTCATATGGAATTAGTTTCTACTATGTGTATTGAGTGTATTAAATTATTTGTGACTAGATTTGAAGCCTTCGGACGCAAAGTTTCAAGGCAAAGGTTTGTCAGAACCTTGAATTCAGTTGCAAAGCGAGGTAAGTGTCCGTTCTAACCTTAGCTTGAGGGATTAGAAGTCGTGTTCTATTTGTTAAATTGTTACTTTATGTACAACGTATAGGCATGGTGACGAGTACCTCTACGTTGATGTCAAGCGTGACCTTGGGTCGTATATGGATGATTGTTTGATGTTATTGTTCTCTTGTTGAGAATTTATGATATTGTTTTGTTTCCTTACTGAACTTCTTGTGATTTGTGTGATGACTATTGAGATGGGAGCGGGTGGTGCGCCTACCACAAATTTAAGGAAATGGGGTCGAGTTGCACGCCTGCAACAGGATTTTAAGGAAATGGTGTCGAGTTGCATGGCTACAACAGGACATAATGAAATGGGGTCGGGTGGCACGCCTGCCACAAGATATTGTGAAATAGGAGCGGGTGGTATGCCTACCACACTGATGAAATAAAATGGGGTCGGGTTGCACGCCTGCAACGAGTTATAATGAAATGGGAGCGGGTGGTACGCCTACAACAGATTATAAGGAAATGGGGTCGAGTTGCATGCTTGCAACAGGATTTTAAGGAAATGGGGTCGAGTTGCACACCTGCAACAGGATATGACAGAAAGTGAAAGTTGTTTGAAATTTTCTCTTGATTTGTGTTAGAAATTTGAATTGTAGTTTCCTTACTATTCATCTATGATCTGTTGTTTTAACTGTTATCCCGAAGTATATTCCCCTTTTTCCCACTTAATTGGTTCATCTGTTTATATCTTTCTACTGTAGATGTGTGTGTGTGTGTGTGTGTATATATATATATATATATATTGGTATATAACTGCACAGGTTTATCTGAAGTCTGGTTCTAGCCTCGTCACTACCTCGCCGGGGTTAGGCCAGGCACTTACCAGCACATGGGGTCGGTTGTGCTGATACTACACTCTGCACTCTTTTGTGCAGATCCCAGAACCGCAGGCTTTGGACTGTAAGGAGCTTCCGACTTCTGATTATCAGGCGACCTAAGGTAGTCCTGCAGGCGTCCGCGGACCTTGAAGTCTCCTGCTTTCTATTTTATCTGTTTCTTTTTGTAATCCCAGAAACAGCATTTTGTATATTTCTTTCAGACCCTTACTTGTAGTAAATCTTAGACAGTCTGTGAAACTATGACACCAGATCTTGGGTAGTTTGTAAAAGAGATTTTATTTGAAATATTCTATGCAATTTGCTTGTTAAATTGTGTTGTTTATTTATGGTTGGTTTCAGTTGAATTGATTTCGAATGAAAACGTGGTAAATAATTCGGTTGATTGGCTTGCCTAGCTTTCACTAGTAGGCACCAT